>JAUUDZ010060276.1:0-10276 GCA_032361705.1 Panulirus versicolor | reverse complement strand
ATTTTTCATACAACATACCCAGGTGACTTACAAGTGACAATGATCGAAGTAAATAACTATATATATATATATATATATATATACCATACATGAAAAACGAAGATATGATTATCAGTTCTTGAGAGAGAGAGAGAGAGAGAGAGAGAGAGAGAGAGAGCTGAGCGACACCCTCCTGGCGTCCTCACAAGCAGTTCTTTGCACGCCCACCAATGCGAGAGCGTCCGCACTCCGGGTTGAATCCCAATTAAAGTTCCTTGTCTGGATTACCAAGGTCCCGGCATTCCAAAGACGTTCCACAAAGGCTGGCCATCTTGAAGACCTCTTAAACTGTTCTGCAGGCAAGCAGAGGTGGTGCCGGACGGGCCATAAGGTGCCCTCAAGCCGCTCTCTGAGACATGTGCTGGGAAGGCTGTGGCGTGGCCTGCACACGCCTCGCCACACAATAACAGGAACGCAGGAGAGGAAAACCCAAATTCATATATACATATGTATTTGTGAAAAATATCCACCACAGAGAGAGGGACGGACAACCGTCGACGCAGAGAACTGAAGAAACACACACACACACACACACACACACAGTCGGATAAACAAACATCCGCGCCATTTTGGAAGAACTGCTGAAAGAATATACATAATATTCCTGATGGCGGTGAAGATGTGTGATGTCCCCTGGGACCTGCTCTGTGTGTGTGTGTGTGTGTGTGTGTGTGTGTGTGCTCGCTGGCAGGCAGGGTCGGCGAGTCAGACGAAAGAACTACTCCCCGCGTGACTCAAAATCTTCCTTGCCTCACCATGGGCAAGGTGCAACCTAGCACAACCCGTCCATGATGAGAAGCATGAGGGAAGAGTGATCATTATTCTCCCGGATAACCGAGGCTACCCACCTCAAGTGCATGACGAGCTAAACGTCCTTAGTAATAATACACACTCAGTACCTGAGTACATGGTCAAGACTTTATTTGACTTACAGTGCCTTTTCCAAACCAACAATTTCCCTATATGACACCCACATAAAACAATGATCAACTACATCTTCAGCACACCATAAATGGCTGTGGGCCTAAGTCGCCATTACATGCAAACACCTCAAAAATACAATTCAGAGAGATAAATGGCTTTCATCAGCTCGGTGTTGTAAGCTAACTGCATCGTGTTGTTCCATCATCTCGCACAGACAAAGAACGCCAGTTCTAAATGTATTTCCAAAATGATACGTTGAATAACACTGCTCACCTGGTCTCTTCCACAGCGGTTGGTAGGCCTGCCACACAGCCCTCTGGAAAATGCCATCCGTCCCTTTTCAACCAGTTCGGGAAAACCGTTTGTGACTAAAAAGCTCGGCAAGTTATCTTATCCTCAGAGACAAGGCCTCCTGCTGCTCTCATTCGAAACGCATCTGGTGAAACTCTTAACGGAAGCTTGCTTACATTAAACTGATGATCCTACCTAGGAACTTGAATCCAAACTCTTGATCATTCCTCTACGATGAACAACGGAAGCATTTTCGTCTTCCTCACAGAAGAGAAAGATCTGCCAGATGGCAACACTGCTCAGCCTTCATTGATCAAGCGAATGTCTTACCTGGAGTCGCTGCTGACCCCCCCTTCAGTCCTCCTCCTCCTACACCCTTGGCTTGGCTTGGGACCAACTTGGATCGGTAATGGTCCTCTCCTGGTTGACCAAACAAATGGTAAACTTAGCCCACATTACTACTGCACCCCGCCTGCCTCTTCACTTGTACTCTGGAAGAACTTTTCCAAGGTTTTCTCAAGTATTCCTATGGACATATATATGAAGTTTCCTTAACTTGCTGGTGACAGGTAGAATGGATTCGAACCCTGAATGTCGGCATGATCTCCTATACCTGTGTTCTGGGCTGGTTTCCACATTTTTCCTTGGCTTCCATTTTCTTCAAAATTTCTCAGAGCAGATCAGACGAAAATCCCCAGATTTTCTTGTCTATAATTGAAAACAAATTTAATAATGTAATTCATTTCTTGCGTGAACGCTCCAGCTGACAGCTTGCATGAGTTCAACTTAAAAGACCTATGCTAAACCCTGTGGTTATACCAGTGAAGACTATAATATATTCACTCCATTTTATTGTCTGACCTTGGGTATGATGGGGCATGATGGACCCACTTTCGCACGACTCCTGGGTATGATAGGTATGATGGTTCCACTATCGTATTCGTTTCAACTTTTCAACAAAGTCTCGTGGCTTTGTATTCGGTGGTTTAAGTATGAGTTGTGTTCTTACCCGTAATGACGAACACATCATACTGCCTGATGGGTGAGTCATAAGCACAGAGTCTAACCTTTCATGTGTCTTTCCTCTTCTATCACATCTACAAAAATTCATGTTTTCAACCAGTTTCTGTGATGGCGCAAGTCACATATGCCTCAAGGGGGATGCAACATGAGGACTGGGTCGTTTCCCTGCTTCAAGAGGACCTTTGTTGTTTACTTGCTTGAAGTCCCCGAGTGTCACCAAAACTGTAGCTCAAGTTGCAGTAATGGAAGTGAGGCCGTTTCCTGAGAACTCTGTCACTGTACTGCATTGTGTCATGATATTTGGAGGGTTGAATCCTCCTTGTTTACAAAGTCTCCCAGTATCAAGAGTCTAGACAGAACGCAGCAATGTTCCTCTCCCTAAACGGCAACGTGGTTCTTCGTTTCTTCTATTCCTACTTTGATGTCAGAGTACATAGTCAGGGTCTTAAGTGAACATTACCTTTTCATGACCTGGAGGTTACATTCTTGACGTCTGCAGATCTGTAAATGTTTAATAACGTTCTCATCAGAGGAAGAAATTTTACCTTTCCAAGAGATGACGTTTCGATTCAACTAGCTAGTCGAGGCATCTTTCCCAGAAAGGGAATAAATATCTTCTTCCCCTACCCCATCTGACTACTTGTATGTCCAACCTACAAAACCAACGAAAACAAATTCACGTGAATGGATAGAAATATTCTCCTGATACACCATTGTGGCACTTTGTGCCTCCTGTGTGTCTCTTCTGTGTCCCTGGTTTTACATGCAAGTGCTGAAGTGGCTAGCTTTATCACCTACTTTTCTTTAAGTCATTTCCCGTGTCTCATATTAACGTTCTCATCACCGTCTGTAACTCCACACGGTATTATGAACCCAGAAGGTGGGACTGCCTTCGTTATTTAAGTCATGGAACACTTACAGTGTGAAAGCTTGCGAGTCGACCCCTCAACGATCTTCCTCGTGCTGTGGCGAGGTTCCCTTCCCTCCGCAACATCTGCAACCTTTCCCAACTCCACCTTTACGCCAGCGCGATGATAAACCTGCTTATATCTTTTTATAGCCGTTGCATAACGTCTTCCTGTTTGTAAAATAAACCTCCGACATCTCTCGCAGGAGCTCTCGTCCCTGCAAGACGCTGGCGATGTTTACAGCCGCGGGACGGGCGATACCTGACAAATGCAGCTCTGCTCACACAAGGAGTGTTTGTGTTAACGGGACGCGCTGCAAACCCGCTTGCTTGCTCACCTGGGAAGGGGGCAGGTTGCTGGATTATCTGGAGTGGGGGAAGGGGCTTGTAAAGGGGGAGGGGGGGTGTTCAGGTCTCTCGAGGTGCCAGTGTAGAATATCTTGGGGAGTTACACGAAAGCAGAGGTGTAATAAAGTGAACGCTGAACTCTCCAGGAGACTTGTTTTTACATCATGGAAGCAGATGTATGATTAGAGGTTCCCTGTTTCCTTAGGTGTAGCTCGCCTTACGGTACCCACTGGAGGTGTAGGTGTACGTGTCCAGGCAGGCTGGGCGGTGTCGTCTAGCCCACACTCGTCTGACAACATCTTCCCTGGCTGCCAAGGTTCGCTACCTCAAGAGATAATGTCATCATAATCTTGTGGAGTAAGACGCAGTAGTTTTATATGTTCAACTGTACACTTCTGTCTATAAGCCATTTGCTTTTACGTCTTATCTCTAGAATATCTTCAGTTAGATTAAAACAATGCCTTCCTTGCTTTGGAACCTGAAGTTTATCATTATTTTCATATTTCATGACTGTTGGCTGCCAACTTCAGTACCATATTCTATCCTGTTTTTGTTTTTCTCTTTAAAAAAGTTTGCCAAACGAGAGCATTCTAGTCCAAAACAATACACACTCTTCTGAAAAAAAAAAATGCACATACCTACGAACAATTGTATATAGACTACGCAGTCTATACTTTAATATTGTTTCGGAAGTCTTCTATCCCCACAGCTGGGTCTGGGACCTTACCTTACGATGGTTTCGGAGGTCTTCTACCCCCCGCTGGGGCTGGGACCAAAATGTCTGTCTTAACTTCTGAATAAAAGTTGTGTGAGAGTTAAAGTTATGGAGGAAGTAGGACTGTGGCTGATGTATGTAAGGCGAGCCAACATCCTGGTGGTATACGAGGCACCACCAGGGTCCCCCAATGACCACCCTTCATCCACATACACATATATTCCTCCCACGCAACCATCCACCTCCGTTCCCCTACTTGACCCTGTTTTTCTTCACCTCCGGGGCTTCAGTCAAGGACAGAAGTCCTAAACGAGGCCAGACCTTCTATGATATACAAAATGGGTTTGAGTGATAGTGTAGCAAGGAAGACAGAAGGAAAAAGATAAAGTATGGTAAAGAGATAGAGAACTAAAAAAAAAAGAGATTAATCAGTATGGTTTGGAGAGACAGAGCACTAAAAGATGTGGAAAAATACTCTCCAAAATTTTTTGGGATGAAGAGGAAAAACTGAATTTCCCCCGAAGGGTCATCTGTACCATGAGCATGGACCATATTCCAGGGAGTGGTGGTGGGAGAGGGGGGTTGTGGGACACGCTGGTTCAATACCTGCCACTGACTCATACAACCAGCTCCTGCAGCTGCTGCTGCTGCTGCTGCTCCACCACTAGGGCTGGCGCCCACCCTCTTCCTCACGCTTCACCACCATCACCACCACAACGCCTAATAACAACAACAACCACCCAAGAAATACTTACGCCACACAAGTACGAAACTTAACAATACTTGAAACACTTAACACACTTTAACTACTCGTATCACTCATCAATATACATACAGCACATACCAAAATAATGACAAACTTATCAACACAACTCATCCTCTTACAACACTTGCCAACACTCACTAAACAAAAACAAAAAAATCATAAATTACCATCACAGTGACAACACCTACCAACCCTCGGTGACAACACTCATCAGCAATGACATCACAAGACTCATCATTACTCATCCAAAAGGTGCGACCACACACCACCTCAACATCAGCTCTAATGTCCAAACATTTGGGTGACGTCTGTTACACGTGTGACGCTTGTTACACCTCTGTCGTTACAGCTGTTACACCAGTCTCGTCCGAATTGCCTCAGAAACAACATGTGTTATCCTGATGATGATGTCGGATGAAAAATAAATGGCAGTAAAAAGAAAAAATGTAAACGTAATTGGTCACATTTGCGACCAGTCCTAAGAGCTCAAAAGTCAAATGGACCAGTTATTACTGTTGCTAATGAATATATCATTAGATACCAAGACAGGGAACTCTACCACAGGAATGGACGCCGGACGCCACTGAGATCTTGCAAGACACCATGAGGGGAAGTGACAGATGGTGCCTCGGCGAAGTAATTCTCTTTATACTAACACTTAATCCTATCAGCGGTAACGATATATCTTAGTACACCCCAGGTATACTAGGGTAAGCTAAGGGGTACTTCAGGGTAAGTATAAGCCATATTTAGAATTAACAGTAAACAAACGCTTTATTCATGAGTATGAGGGACGTCACCATCACACAGCGTTGTAATGAGGAGGTACGTACTCGGATGAAGACGAGAAGTCAATAGGCGTTCCACACTACAAGAGATGAGAGTGATAACGGTGCGTGAGGATCTCGAAAGGTCTCAAACTGTTACAGAAAATGGAAAAAAAAGTTGTGAATGAATCATACTAGAGGAAAAGTCATGACAATGCGTTCACCAACAAAAGAAAACAATGAAAAAAAAAATATTTTCATTTCAATGAATCAGAATTATGGCTATAGTCATCTTGTACCATGCAAAGCGTCCGTCTAGTGACTGGTGGAGTACCACAAGGCACACTCCCTGGTCCCACAATGTTTGTAATAAGTATAACCATTACGCATGAAGGGATAAAGTGTACCACGCGTGCACCGTGCCGTCAAAGCACTGTTTGTTCTCTCGTGAAAGCACCGTCTGTCGTGTTGTGAGTCCACTTGCATCCGTGTCCTGTTCGGCAGCATCAGGTCCTATCATGGGAACATCGCCCGCTGTGACTGCCTCACGTGTACAGCGTCGTGAGTGCGTCTTAATTGGTAAGTGAATGAAAGAATGGAGTGGGCACGGCCAAGTAATCAACAAGACACTTAGGGTGCTGACCCACGTCATACGTAACCGCCATTTCCTTAGACTACGTCTCTTCCTCCGCCCTCAATCACGTACAAACCCTTTCACGAGACACGTAGCTGCGCATGAACCCTCCCACACCTCGCCAGTAAACACGCCTGTGGTCGGGCCTCCTCCCTCCAGCAGTCACACACTGTCACGAACGAATCTCCACTCCGCTCATTATTTACAGCTCCATTCTCCTGCTGCTGCTGCTCCGCCAGGCAGCCACGGATGTAATCAATGCTAATGAGTTCCGGCAAACGAAGCAGGCGTGTCACAGGAACTAGATGGGCCCCAGTGTCTCCATGCAAATTGAGTCATCTCATTAACCACAGGTTTTCACTGGCCCCCAGCACAACACGTCAGCACATCACGTCAGCACACCATGTGCCACCCTCACTTCGACATCAATGTACACCCCAGGCCGCCACTCAAACCTATTCTCTGTTCAGCCTTCACGCCAATTCTACTCTCATCTCCTACTCAGTCCCCTATATCTCCTCCCCCCGTATCTGATGGCAAAATTACCTCCATACTAACCCTTTACATGGGGACTACAGAGTTCCCAAAGGATCTCTCATGAGTCCCCTGTATCACAAGCCTGACAGCTTTCGTCAGGGTTTCACAGATCCCGCACGCCTCCTCACCCGTCTCCTACGGAGTCTTGCCGGTCCTCCAAAGACCCAACCAAATCCTACAAGAAGCAAGTACACACAACACTTCAGTCGATTCCCAAAAGTCCCAAGCGGCATCCCTAGTCCTAAAGAGACACCATTAATTCCTACGAGATATTGATATACCCCAAATGGCCCTAGTAACCCGTAAATCGGATCTCAACAGTCCCCAGGAAGCGACACTTGTCTCTACAGTCCTTCTAAATTTCCCAAGAGGGTTGCAGCAGTCCTAAGAGGATTCCATTACTCAACAAAGGCCTTTAACAATCCCCTTGGCGTCTGTAGAGTCCCCAGGCACACTAACTAGTCACAAAAGAGACACACTTACTCACACAAAGGCTTATCGCTCTCTAAAGAGCCTAACCAGTCTTAGAGGAGCCTAGGTCTGACCCCCCCCCCCCTCTCTCTCTCTCTCTTTCTTTCTTCCAGGGGTTTCACAACTCCCAGGAAACCCCATCACTTTCATCGAGGCTTGAACACTCCCGGCGGGGCCTTAACTTTCACTAAGGGTCCCCACAACCTCAATAAAGCTCACTAGTCCCCTGGGGGACTTCACACACACTCCAACAACCTCGCCACTCCCGGCGGAGCCTAATCAGTCCCTCTGGGAGCTCACAAGTCCCCAGAAGTCCTCACTGGTCTTTATGAGACCTTCCATATCCTCATGAGGCATCACGTCCTGTGAGGATCTATTTTCTTCCAGTGCCTTACACGTCTTGTACTCCCTAACGAAACTGGCTACCGTCCCCAGGGAGTCCCCTGCTCCTCCACAATGGTCACAAAAGGCTTCACCATCTTCCCAAGAAGTGTCAATCCTATAAGAGTCCCCTAGAAAAGCCTCCCTTTGTGTCAAATCGCCACGCCAAGTTCCCATAAGCCCCTTAAGGTCCTGCAAGTTGTCAGAGGGACCCCAAATTATAGGTCCCATCATATGTTCCCTACTCCTCCCCGGGAGGACGCCCTAAAGTCCCAAGTGTACCCACGGTGGGTCCGACTCTGGCAGGACATAAAGGTTTTACTGGTGGGTTGGGCGGGTGGGTTGGCTGGCTGGCGGGTGACTTACAGGCGACTAAGAAATAACAGGGTGAAGTAAAGCTGCTGGTAATCGATATGTGCAGGCAGAGCTGGGGCGGTAACCAGAGCGGCAGCGCTGTGCCGTGTCCCCTACCATGTCACACTTGAAAACCCACACATACGTATACCGAGACGTGTCGTAAACCTTTCCTTCATTCCAAGGAACACGAAATGTAAACAAAAAACTTATGTATGAGATACTAAAAGGGGACGCGTCTGGATGCGGCAGTCCTGATTAACGTTCCAGATCTGCTGTATACTTCCTGTCTCACAAGAATACTGCACTCCATCTAACACGGCAACTCAGTCCCTAACCTAGCTATAGGGGTAGGCGGCCTTCGAAACAATCGTAAGGTATACGTACCGTAAGGCAGGGTCCTAGACTCAGCTGCTGGGGGTGGAATACCTCCGAAACCGTCATTAGGTATACGTAAGATAAGGTAAGGCCCCAGACCCAGCTATTGGGGTAGGAGACCTGCGAAACCATCGTAATGGACTGTGGTATGAAAGACGACACCAGTGTGGTCGTTGTCCCCCAAAATCAACTGAGATCCCCCACAATGAAGAAAGCAGAGATATTTCCACACTTGTCAAGAAATACACTGTGCCGTTCAAGGTACGAAAAGGTTTAAATCGTGACTTAAGTTAAGCTTCGTGATCTCGTCTCAATTTATTAAGCTGAAGAATCTGGAAATTCCAGAAGAGGAAAACAGTCTGCAAGAATCAACATTAAAATGCGGGATTTGGCCATGATGACAAAGTTCCAGTAATGACAATAACAACATTAGTGAGCTATTTAATAGACCACTAACAGGACTCGACACCTCCACCACTCTAACACAAAACTTCTGAGGAGTTTTGGCTAACTGGTTTATCGGTGTATAAACCCAAACTGAATATTACAAACGCCATAATGGAATCAGCGACTGACGACCCATGAAAGATTAATCTCCACCATACAAGTTACTGTGGCTGACCTGCAAGACAACGCCTGCCGTCACTGTCATAGTAACTTGAGCATCAATTCGCAGTTTCAAATACACCCTTCCAAGACGTTCTTCCTAAATGTCCCTCCAAATACACCCATGCCAGAAGCACTTTACAGGTGTCCCTCCAACACGAGAATAAACGAAACACACTTCAGAACAACCTTTTATAACTTGGGAGATGTTTTGAAACACATGGACGCACTGTCGTGTTTCCTCGATATAAATGAGAGGAACAGAAAAAGAATTACTGCATATGTAAATGGAGATTGGGAGGCGTCTGTGGAGGAGGCACGATAGACACTAAAATAGACAAGTGGGGGAGGCGGGGGAAGGGACTTTACAAAGATGGTAATGACTCGCGAGAGAAAAGCCAATATTAAGTGGTAGGAACAGTCTTATTATTGCCGGGAGCCTCCTGGCCCGGGTGCTGATGCAGAGGGTGCAAGTGGAGGGCCAGGCTGGAGGTGGAACACGAGGGTGGAGAATGCGTGAGTGGAATGCGACGGTGGAAAGAGAGCAAGCGGAGAACCAGGGTGGAGACTTGGGTAAGTGGAGTGCGACGGTGTAGAATGCAAGTGGAGTATAAGGGAGGAGAGACTGCTGCAAGTGGACTACGGGGATGAAGGGAGAAGAGAGTATAGGTGGAGAACGTCCGGTACACGTAGGGAACGGACCATGCAAACACTGGCCGATTTGGAGGGATGGATCCGAGGTCGTCTGGGAGAGGGACGACTTAAATCTGACCTTGACTAACATGGTCGTGCGTGAGGTCGTCCGGGAGAGGGGACGACATAAATCTGACCTTGACTAACATGGTCGTGAGTGAGGTTAAGATAAAGGCTTCTCCTGTAGCCCGGCTGGCGACTGCTCCAGTCCAGATCAATAATCGAGCCCCGCCACACACACACACACACACACACACACACACACACACACACACTTCAGTCTACATGCACACCCACACAAAGCTATCAGATCATATGTACACATTATGTTCACACTCACCTCTACTTACTCACACATGCAATTCAAACCTAAGGGTGCTGAGAAATATCATATATATATATATATATATATATATATATATATATATATATATCGAGAGAG
>JAUUDZ010060265.1:0-10276 GCA_032361705.1 Panulirus versicolor | reverse complement strand
ACATACCCATTTTTGCTCTCTGAGATAATGTTCTCTCCTTTGACACATTCTTTATCGCTCCCAGAACCTTCGCCCCCTCCCCCACCCTGTGACTTACTTCCGCTTCCATGGTTCCATCTACTGCTAAGTCCACTCCCAATTATCTAAAACACTTCACTTCCTCCAATTTTTCTACAATCAAACTTACATCCCAATTAACTTGTCCCTCAACCCTTCTACATCTAATAACCATGCTCTTATTCACATTCACTCTCAACTTTCTCCTTTCACACACTTTTCAAAACTCAGTCACCAACCTCTGCAGTTTCTCATATGAATCAGCCACTAGAGCTGTATCACTTCCCAGGCCCTCTCATCCACAACAGACTGCATACTCACCCATCTCTCCAAAACCCATGCATTTACCTCCCTAACCACCCCATCATAAACAAATTAAACAACCATGGGGACATAACATACCCTTGCCGGAGACCAACATTCACTGGGAAACAATCACTCTCCTCTCTTCCTACTCATACACATGCCTAACATCCTTGGTAAAAACTTTTCACTGCTTCTAGCAACTTACCTTCCACACCGTATACTCTTAAAACCTTCCACAAATCAACTCTATCAACCCTATCATATGCTTTCTCCAGATCCATCAATTAATATGTAATCCAATAATGCCTGCTGACGCTCTCTCCTACTCACACATCTATACTTGTGTATGTCCCTCTTTGTAAACCAGGTATTCCCAATCACCAATCCTTTTCCAGCCCACAACTCTACAAGCTGTTCATCATTTCCATTCATAATACTGAATACTCCATGACCCATCCCAAAGTTATACCATCAACTGCCACATTACACACCACATTCAAATCGCCCAAAAATAATATCAGGTGTCTTGCATAAGAAAATGCTGACATACTCAATTAGCTGCTCCCAAAACACTTGTCTCTCATGATCTTTCCTCTTATGGCCAAGTGCATAAGCACTAATAATCACCCATCTCTCACCATCCACTTTCATCTTTACTCACCTCAACTAGAAGTCACTTCCTACACAATTTCACAGTCCCACAACTTCAGCTTCAGGAGTAGTGCTACTCCATTTTTTAGCTCTTGTCCTCTCACCAACCCCTAACTCTTATCCTAGCACATTTTCCAAACCATTCTTCACCTTTGTTTCACTCAGACTGATCATTTAGATTTTTTCCTCAAACGTTATTCCGAACACTCCTCTCTTCTCATCTCTGATACATCCACACACATTTAGGCACCCTAGCCTGAGCCTTCAAGAAGGATAAGCACTCCCTGCTTGGCTCCTTCTTCTGTTCTATATTTTAGATATCTAACATATATTCACTCAATTTAGCATCAGCAAAACTTTGAATGATGGCTTCAAAGCATCAATTCACTTTTCATGCTCAATAATAGAAATGCCTTTAATCAGTGATCATGCATTGTTAATCTCAGTGTATTCTTGACTAGCATCAGCTTACTAAATGAACAATTCCTTGAGCAGTTTGTGATCATTATGAAGAGGTATATTCTCAGATATATTCATAAGGAAAATTTTCCTCGGGCCTTTGCTCATACAAGAGTTTAACAATATCTTGAGGAAACATTTCTTTGTCCAGATCTTGTGGTCTGATCTCAGCTTGTCAGGCATGAGTCTGGTCAGCCACACGCCTATCCCTTAATCTGTTATTGATTTCAGGCAGAGTTTATTTACACCCGAACCACAAAGGAACATGAACGAGAGGAAAAACAAGTGTATTTGATGAGTTGCAGATCTAAATGTATGAATAATGTTACTGAAAAATGACCTATGGATCAAAGTCTTGCTTCATGGCAGAAATATTTTATCATGGCAAAGAAAAACCAATTAAAGAATAAATATTTATGAAGAATAAGTAAGACTTCTTTATGGTGTAAGCAATCTTGAAGTAACACGGGACCTCCTAGTTACAATGAGATTCACTTGCACTGCCTAATGTCTGGCTCACCCAAAATAGAATGTCTGCATCTCCACAGAGGTTGTGAATCACTCTTTAACCCCTAGAAAGCTTACATTCTCCAGTCATCTGGAATGGACAAACACTCTCACTGAACAAAACACCAACCATTTTAGACATCACATACAGCAAACACATGATATTCACTCTCCACACCAATAACATCAGCAACCTGCAAAACACAAAATATTGTGCACTCAGAATAATTAGTAGCTCCTTAGCCAACACAAACACTCAGCACCTAAACAATGAAACAAATATAATTCCAATACAATCCCAACTCAACATGCTCAGCACTCTTCCTGTCTAAACAGCTCTATTAACTAATCATCACCCCCAATTTAAAATAAAAAGCTTACCCCTGCCTCACATTTCAGTAACCACTGCTTATGGATTACATCACCCCAAAAACTACTAAACTAGCAAAACACCCACACATCTAAATAACCAGACTACTACTTAACAACTGATCTCCCATCTTGGTTTTAAACTCCACCCATCAGAAACCACACTTCTCTAATAAACTCGAGTCATACTCTCCCGTATATATATGCTCAGGGAATCATCCATCACTGCAAACACCATTTCAACATATCCCAAGACCCTTCCTGTCTGTGGTGCAATTCACATAGAGAAGACAATGAGCACTCACTACTCAATTGCCCTGCATCCTCTGCACACTGACATACACACAACATCACAACACTTAATGACCTATGGTCCTAAGTAGTGGATACGGTCAGCTTTCTGGGTGCTGGAGGAGCCTCATAAGGATAGAAGGGACACGTTGGGGAATACATACGAAAGTAATGCTTACTTTCTGCTCCAGAAGTTCCTTCAACCTGCCTCACATAACATATTCCTCTAAGGAATTTCATCTCCATCACATCAACCCTCTACCTTTCTTTTGTATTCAAAGCACAAGACTCACATTCATACAGCACTGATGGGATTATGCTATCCCTAAACGTATCCACCTTTGCCCTCATAGATAATAACTTTCACACACTCCTTAATGTAACAAGGAGTTTAGTCTGCTCTCGCACTATATGACACTTCAGTCCCCATGGTTCCATCCACTGCCATATCGACTCTTAGGAACCTCATTCACTCATTTTAGACACACAATAAACAGCTAGTTATCATGAAACATGGAAATCTTGGATTCTTTAAATAATTCAACATTCAAAACTTATAATCATGCTTTACTGAGGAAGAATAATGTTTTAATTAATACTTCATAAAAAATATTGCACAGCACATGACAGGACACTTTCAAGCCCTTAATTTCCAACTAAGTTTTCCTTTCAAAGTTTTTGAAAAATGTATTCAACCTTATGGTTTCAAAGGTATTACCTCAGAAATATTTTGTACACTACTTTCTCTAAAAAAAGCACAGAAGTCTTGCATATGTTTCAGCACCAACATGCTGAAAAGTGCAGGTTAAAGGCCTAAATGTTAACTGAGGTGCCACTGCACATTTCATAATTTATCATATGTATATTTTCTTGCTATAATCCATGTGATTCATGGATAAGTATTTCACAACAACAAAATTATACATCTGCAAAAGCTACTTGCTATCTCACTCAGACACAATGCTGTCTAGATCAGGTGGGCACAGGCAAAACTGCCTCAACTTTTGATATAGAAACATTTTCCTTTTGGGCAACTTTCAATGCTGGAAAAGTGTGTCCATAGAATCACTTCACACAAGATCAAGAGACAAATCATCATCATCAAGAAATTCAGAATAATCATCTTTCTGGTCCTCTAAATCTAACTATAAGTGGTTCAATATCCTTCTCGAAATACGCATGAAAATGTGTTGTCATTAGCATGGCTGGGAGAAATTAACAAACACTGCCACCATCCATGATCTGTGTGTGGCCTTGAAATAGAAGTAGAAAACTTAATACATAAATCTAGGTCTAAAGTTGTTGTTAAGCTCATGTAAATACATGTCTGGAGTAGGTGAGGGGTTAAAATGGAATGAAAGGAAAAAAAAAGGTAATAAATCTATTTTTGCAAATTCAGATTCCACTGCTACTAGACTCCACCAGCAACTGGCTGCAGTGCAAATGAAAAGTCTTCAGTGAAGCTGTATCATCATCAATGGATGAAAAGAGGTGCGGTTCACTGAGGAATGTCTCACTCAAAAGGAGTCCATTATTACCCTGTACAGGTCTATCATTTCCTAGTTCCTGTGCAGGGTACTGTCTCCAAATTACAAGAACCTTATACATGGGGTCTTGGGTTTGTGCCGCTTATTATAAAATCATCCAAGATTACTTTTTGAATGCAGAACTAGAAACTAACAAGAGTCTACCCTAGAGCCAAATGATTAAAGACAAACCACTGATACAATTCTAAGGCACGGTAAATATCCACAAAAATTGGGGATGTGACTGAATTGAATGTTTCAAACATGAGTGGGCAGAAGATGGGTCAGTTAAAAGTTTCTATGAGGAAAAATATCATATGACCACCACTTACAAGGTTTCTACTTAACATCACATTAACGATAACATCAGTTTCATGTAACTAAAGCCAACAATAATTCTCGGAGTAATATCTTCCCTAAAGCAGACAAGAATGATACTGCAGCACAGCTGTTTCTTATGAACACTGATTCAACTCAATTACTGTAGTGTAAAATACTGTTGCAGCAAATGGTGAAAGACCTCCACTTACAAGGGTACTTCAAGATAAAAGCATACAATGAAAATGGGAACTAACCATGAATACTATTCCAAATACAATGAAAATGGGAACTAACAATGAATACTATTCCAAATATTCCAAATAGTCTTCACAAATCTTTTTGTACCTAACTGCCTCTCCTACCTTAGCAAAGTAGCATGAAGAATTACATATACATTAAAATGTTTTTCTCTTCTCAGCTATTGCATCAATAGTTCCAGCCAGTAAGTGCCTTTCTGTATTATGCACTGAGAGTTTTTCATATGCCATAGTCCGAGGTCAATATGGCAAAAGCATAATCCATTAATTAGAAAAAGGAAGCTCACCAGTTTAGGTACTTCCAATTTAATATGCATGTAAAAAAATGAAAACTTACCACATAATCTCAAAACGGATGAGTTTTCATCTGTTGTTATATGTTGCTAGTACCATACTTGTTATCTTTAATTTGATACACTATTACCACTTATTACAATATGTCTATGCTTGGAAGCGAATGGTGTATCAAACCCTTGAGCTTTGTTTAATCCAATTATGCACTAGAAATTTAGCAGACTCTGTCTGTATTTATGTAAGCCATAAAAATGGAGGAGGGTGATGATGTCAATTCTTATGAGCCTGAAAGTAAATAGAGTGAGGAAGAAAGGTGAATCTTCTGGAATGAGCTGAATGAGTGAGTGCTTCAGTAATTCTGGTACAATGAATAAAATATCAGTAATGAAGGATTTGAGAGAGGAGGTTGAGAGTATAATTGGCATGGGGTAAGGGGCAATCAGTGTAAATTAAAAATGGCGAGCAGACTGTCGGTTTGTGTGCTGAAAAAGGCCTGGTGATTGGGAATACCTGGTTTAAAAAAAGGGGTCATATTGGGGAGTGAGGCTTGGGGGGATATCACTGGTTTATTACTAGAATTTGTACTAACTGACAACAGTGCAAAGGAGAGGCTGTTGGATGTGAATGTACAGAAAAGGGTGGCTGGTGGGATGTGTGATCACTTCTTGGTAGAAGTGAAAGTGAAAATTTGCACTGGCTCAAGAAGAGAAAGTGACATGAGTGTGAAGACTGTTAGTGATAAATAAGCCCCACAGTCACCCTGATTCTCTGCAAATTAAAGGTAACCAATGTTTACATGGATATCATTTAGCTAAATAAAAATGCATGCATGTTTTGAAACTGAAAAAAAAAAACTTTTAAAGTAGTTTCCTGTAAGCATGAGAGATTCTGAAGGATACCTCAAAAAAAATCAGGGTAAGAACCTTTCTCATCTCAGTATTTCTGGTGTACAAATGCTGCCATTCCTTACTACTCATCAGTGGTTGCAGAAGCTCACTTGTATCTGGGATACTTTAGGTAAATCATCAGCCACCACCAGTATGATGTCACCAACCCACTTACTTCCAACTGAATGGAGTTCATAATTGCAGTTTATGGATATCAACCCAAATGCTGTCACAGATGGCCCAGAGATATTTCTTTTTTAAAAGGAAGGCAGGGCAGGGTACAAAACCCAAGAAAAAATGCTTGCAGAACGTCACCTTGGATACAAACAGATTTTCAATTTTAAAAACTACATTTCTCTGCTGTCTACCTCATAGGCATGAAAGCATACCTACATGCTACAACTCATAAAATGGGTCACTGTAAAAGAAGGCCTTGATATGATTACCACCTAGCAATGAGTAAGCTGTGGGAATCTGTATATGAGAGAGGCTTTGGAGTCAACATCATCCTTAACATGTCCCTAAAGTCCCATCTTAGAAGACTAGTTAATGAGAACAATTGTCAACTAGTACATATTAGAAATGCATTCCTGCTCATGGATAAGCAAATATTCAGCATGCTATTTATATCCCATATATGTCCAAAATTAGAATATGCTTCTTCAGTTTGGTAACTGCATCTAAACAAGAACAAACAGCAAATTGAGAAGGTCCAGAGGAGAGCAAAATTATAATACTAGAATCAAGAGAGAGAGAGAGAGAGAGAGAGAGAGAGAGAGAGAGAGAGAGACACTCAATATCTAATCTAACATATTTAAAGGTATGACTGTTCATATGCTGTTCTCTCCAAAAGTAAGATGACCTGATGTCAATTATCCTTTATTTTTATTGCATCTCTATAATTAATCTTATTTCTGTCTTATCTGGTGTGACATCAATTTCTGATTCCTTTTACAATAGGCAGTAGTTGGCAGGCAGCCATTAACTTGGGTGGTAGATTAACAGTACTACCAGCCTGGGTACTGGGAGGGTTAGTGATGGCTGTGCAGTGAGCCAGTACTTCAGTGGTTCTCAATTTGTACTCCACAGATCCAGGTAGCCATCTTTTCTTTCTGCTTCAACAATGTGGCCTGCTGGCATTCTGTCCACAAACAATTTCTCCTTGTCACATGTAACATTTAACAATAATTAACTCACATAACTCATTCTTCATAACTCTAAAATTTGCTGTGGTGAGCACTACACACTAACCCTCCTTTTTAGCAAATTGGTATGAGCAACTGATAGAAGCAGTATGTTGAAACTAGTCTGGAGCATTGGGTAAAAACATTCAAGTAAAAGTAGTAAGTAGGGACATCAACCAGGAGCATTATGTAATAGTAGTAGGGCCCCAACTACATATAATGTGGGAATATACACCTACTTAACTAATCAGTATCTACATGCTACTATGACAAGAAATCTATCTGAATGGTCTGCTTACTTGCATGGTGAAGGGATAGGAACTAGGTAGTAGCCAATGGGAAGACTGTGCTAGAGATGCCCCGTTAGTGGCCTGTTAAGCGTGAGGTACTAAAGGGGTAAAAAGTAGTACTGGAGTTCACTTTGGCCAACTCTCTGAGGGAGTTCCTGGAGGGAATAAGCTTCAGAGGTACACATAGAATAGATAGGTAAAGGAGATAGAATCAGTCTCCATTGAACATCACACTGTTTTTGAAGGAATACTAGAAAATTTTACTAATTAAAGGTTTGTAGGTTCTCCATTGATGAAATGGCCATACTATTTCTAATGTCATCAAAGGATAATAAGCAGGTGCATTGTGCTGCTACAAATGTCAGGAGGCAAAACAAAAAAAAAATAAGATAAAAGGATGAGGAACAGTGGGTTTCCATACAAACTATCCTTGGGGATGCAGTTATCACTATGGCAGTGAATTTCAAATACATATTCGACAGTATTTCTCTTTAGGATGTTTGTTGAAAATGAAAGATTCTGCATAACAATCTGCCAGTTATTCCTTTTGTGTGTTTTGCTTATGCTGTCTGATGATATTCATCAAAGGTTTTCACAGTCACTGTAAATCATATCAATAATTCTTTTTTCAGAACAGTGTCTAAGATCATATCATAATGGCTGAGCAACTGAGAATGTCATCATCATTCTGCTCAAAAGATGTGTTCTCCCAGGCTGCACAGGTTGTTTGATTCTACATACTGTTACCCTTTTCCATACTACTCTTACAAAAACATTATGGACAAGCAGTGCTGATGAACTGGACAATCATTTTGCTTTGTTTGCAGTCTTAAAACTTATTGGGATGAAACCAGAGCTAAAATTTTTTCAAACAATACTGAATACCTTTACACTTTCTGCTTTATCAGAAAAGTGCTCCAAGAGTCTGGTCCTATAGCTAAATGTGGATGCATGTTGTCAATGGCTTTTTCAGATACATCTATTGCTGGAGGATTACCATTTGTGATGAATTCTGCCACAATGCCAGTCCAGAGCATGTTGATCAGCTCACTAACATATGTGATGGAATTTCGCACATGCATGAATTTTCTTGTGCATTTAGAAACCAAAAATGAATGTCCTTTTTGGAATTTTTCAATGAACAGAAAAGGAATTGAAGTTTCTTTTCTATTTTTTGCCTAACTCTTTAGTACTAAACCTCAGGCATTCACTGATTCTGATATTTCAAAACTCATTAGATTCAACTCACTTTCTAACTTTAGCCTTTTCTTGGGAGAAATTATAGGTGACAGAAGAGACTGAAACATGCTTCTTACACCTACAAGAAGCTTCAAGTATACATGTTTTCAATGCAGTAGCCCCATCTCCTCAGATCAATATTGCACAGATGTCATCTTTCTAAGCTGAATTCAGTATGGGGATATATTACACAACTTTTCCCCTGAATAATTGATAGTTTTCTGTTAATCTCGAACCAGTTTATGTGGATGTTGTTATGGTCGAATCACTCGAACATTTTTGCAGAGAAGATCAGTGCATAATTGTCCAATCTAAAACTTAAGAGCTCCACTTATGGGAGTATGATATGGCCACAGAATGGTGAAGTAGTGAGGGAGGTGATGAAACAAGAGTGGTGATGGAGTGACATAGGGATGGAGGGTGGTGAGAGAGTGAGGGTAGTGATGGAGCAAGCATGGTGATGGAGTGAGGGAGGATCAGACTTCATGATGGAGCAAGTACACTTTCCTCTGGGCAAAAATATGATGAACATTCCATATATTGTGATACTATAAATTACAAGACTTAGAAACATTCTATGTCTGTAAAGTGAGAGTGGTGAAGGACCAAGGGAGATGATGAACTGAGAATAACGATGGGCTGAAGGAGGTGACAGAGTGAGGGTAGAGATGATGAAAGGGTGGAACTAATATCAAAATCCTAAAAATTCAAGACAAGCACTTGCTAGTTAGAGTAAAGAAACGGACTGTTTACATACAACACGAGAACAACATTACCATACCAAAGACAGCTACAAACACAAAATGCTTCATTTATTTATTTACATATATTTCATACCAAAACATGGTAAACTTCCATGGAATGTGCGCAGTGGGCTGCAAATCTAAACAATCAAAAGGCAACTGTAGGTTGGAAGCTACCAAACACAACAATCTTGGAGGTTCATCTGAATCATGAAACCAAAGAAACCTAGAGCACTTTCAAATATGTGCATAAAATTACTCGAAAATAAATGAGATAACACAGCTCCACCTATTAATGCTTTCAACGTAAGTAAGCTAGTTTTAAAACTATGTGAATGTACTTCATTTACAGTAAGATACCAAATCATAAAAATAATTTTCAACTCCTTAAAACAATAAACTATAAGATATTCATATCAAAATAAGATGAAAGATGCAAACATCATAGGGTATTACAGTATGGAAAGCAAATACAAGTTCCATTCACAATTAGGCAACAGCAGACATCACCACAACTGAAAAACACAATCATATACACATTATTCTATACACATTATTGTATACACATTATTATATACACATTATTATTATTATATACACATTATTATATTACCCATTATTATATACACATTATTATATACACATTATTATATTACACATTATTATATACACATTATTATATACACATTATTATATACACATTATTATATTACACATTATTATATACACATTGTTATATACACATTATTATATACACATTATTATATACACATTATTATATTACCCATTATGTATACACATTATTATATACACATTATTGTATACACATTATTATATACACATTATTATATACACATTATTATTATTATATACACATTATTATATTACCCATTAT
>JAUUDZ010060254.1:0-10276 GCA_032361705.1 Panulirus versicolor | reverse complement strand
CGTTGTGGAGGCATGTAGCGAGCATACCAGCAAGGTTTGGGCGTTGTGGAGGCATGTAGCGAGCATACCAGCAAGGTTTGGGTGTTGTGGGGGCATGTAGCGAGCACACCAGCAAGGTTTGGGCGTTGTGGAGGCATGTAGCGAGCATACCAGCAAGGTTTGGGCGTTGTGGAGGCATGTAGCGAGCATACCAGCAAGGTTTGGGTGTTGTGGGGGCATGTAGCGAGCACACCAGCAAGGTTTGGGCGTTGTGGAGGCATGTAGCGAGCATACCAGCAAGGTTTGGGCGTTGTGGAGGCATGTAGCGAGCATACCAGCAAGGTCTGGGTGTTGTGGAGGCATGTAGCGAGTGTACCAGCAAGGTCGGGGCGTTGTGGAGACATGTTCTGAGCGTATCAGTAGAGGCTACTACAGATGCGTGTGCCACCTTACAATGAGGCTTGGGCATGGGAGAACTTCCATTGTGAGATGTAGGATTTAAAGTTTGTGTATTACACAGAAGAGTGATATGTGGGAGACGCACAATGTATAACACAGAATTATGTGCAGAAAAAAAGACAGGAAATCACGTAGAGATCTCGGAAGGATTGTGATCAACAATTTAAGGGAAAATAACAAGTATTATATGGAAGTCGGGGCTTGTATAGAGAACTCAACAAGCCTGGGAAACTGCACGTGGCATAAGTTGGAAAATGGTGCAAATGAAAAGATACATTGACGAGCTGGTTAGCAATGATGGTGGAAGGGATACAGGCACTGGGTCACTCGTGAACAAACATTCCTATACATACCGAAGACTACAGCCTTCTGGAACGAGACTTCAGACAGCTTGAAACTGGCAGCCCCTTGACTTCAGGACCCAGACGACGAATGCCCAGCTTTCCTTGCCTACCTATAGATGGCGCTCCTCCACATCAGGAGTAACTTAGGATTGAGACACCTTGCGTTCATGTAAATAGAAAACTTCACTCACCCATCATTTGATCATTCATGTAAAATTCCTTAGACTTTTTTCATAATGCTACTAAATGTTTTATGTGTTTTTCAATGTTGTCATGATCATTAACGCGTATATGTTACACAGAGAAATTTGCTATTTATTTATTTCTGCTGTTTTCGTTCTATAATTCTTTGCCATTAATCTATTTCTGCTGCTTTCGTTCTCTAATTCTTTGGTTCTGCAATTATACTTAGTTTGCGCTTCATACTTGTTACCTGAGGTTCATGGCTTCAGGTTAATATGACATTATTTACTCTCCACACTAATATGAGCTACACAGGCCTCCAAGGCTGGTGTGACGCAGTCTGCTCATTCCTTTCATGGCGGTGGTTGTGTTCAGACGTCTGAGAAGCTCCTTAATTGCATTCCTTAGTCTCGGAGATCTTGTCGGATGAATGAGACATTATATACTACACTGATGATAGTGATGTAGCGGCAAATGTGTGGAGCTGGTGCGTGATATTACTGCTGAACTGTCGTACAGCCACTGCTGGTTTAAAAGTCGCCAGCCATCTAACTGGCCAGGTTTGCTAAGCATGGAGCAGGTTAAGCCGATCATTGTTGTTAGGGGCAAGATGTGGTGGTCCCGGTACCTGGCGTGTGTGCTCGTGTTCAAATTGGCTGAAAAAAAACGTGAAAGTAAAGGAGATGCGGACGATGGTGGAACTCACGCCGCTGGAAGAGGAACTAACTCAGGTGGTGGAGTCGGGAGCTGTCTTTAAGGTGGTTTACTTCGAGCTTCTGCATCATAAGAAGACGTAAACAAAATCATTGTAGCTCATTTCACAGAACCATAGAAAAGTAACCTCTTCTATACATTATAACATCAGGGGGCATTCGGTTCTGTGTGTACACACCCAGAAACCTCAAGATGTTCCATGAAAGGGAAGAAAATAATACAGGTGAAACTGAACAGCGATGGGAAGGAAAGACATGGATCATGTCAATAGTGTGTTGGAGAAGCTGCCTCAGGTGCTGAGGACAGATTGGAGGACTAAGGACCACACCCTGCAAGACACAGGAATATGAATATTTCCAAAATAAGATACGTTCAAGACACTGCTGGATTAAGGACACTGATTTGTGCCTGAAACTCAAATGTCTCAAAATCAGATTCGTGATACACATATCTGGGAACGAAAGGATCCTCCGTTAACTTGGAAAGGAGCCAGAGAAGGTAGAGACAGGACACTGAGGATCTTAGATACCCCGAGCTGCAGATGTCAGAGGCCTGGGGAAGTGCGAGCTAGGTGCGCCAGTCACTGACAGATGCGTAGTTCATTCCAGGAACATTTTATGGTTAAGGTGACCAATGAGGAGGCGGTGCAGGACGTGTGTCGGCTGTAGGAATCATTATGCTTAACATCGAAGCTCCACTGAGGTCACAAGCGGAGACTCGGGAAGAACGAGATTTCGTGAGACAGTTTATCCCTTTTCCACACCCTCAGATCTCGGCCTGGGTCAAACCCACCAACAGATTTATGAGAACCCGAGAAATGCACTGGAATTCCCACGTCCACGGCGGGGAAAATTCAGACAAAAACACCACCCCTAACGGTCTGAGACTCCATCATCCAATCCAGACTCAGGTAAGAAATGCATAGAACTCATAATGAAGTCCATCAAGAATAAGGTACAGACTTGTCTCAAAAAATTCAAACAAGTGTTTTCACCGGAAAGATCAGCAGACAGAATAGTGAAGGACCTATACACAGTACCTCAGACAACCATTTTACAACTTTTCTGGACAGCTTGGAAGAACAGTTGAACCATCTACGAGACGAAAACGTCCGTCTTTAGCGACACGATCTGGAAATGCAAATGCAGAGAGAAATCAGATCCCTAAAGAACCACATAACATGTGATCAGAAACCATACCGACACAATGTTAGCGTTCGTCAGGGTCAAGAACAGCACACAGCCCACAACAGCTGCATTCATTCAGAGGCTCAGGTACACGCACCATCTACCAGCCTTGTCGTTGACCTACACACAAATCAGTAAACTTCTGTCGCGAAAAATAAACGCTGTTCTTCAACCGATACAGAAAATTCAGCAATTTCCACATTTTCTAACTTTTTCGTAACAGACTCGTCAGTTATTAACGAAACCGTCACTATCGGTGACGAACGAAGACGGAGTGAGGAAGTTTATGGAAGTGGCACAGTTACAGAATCATTATATTACAACCTGTGTCACTCTTCACGATCGTGCAGTGGAATGATGGATGATTACAGAGTGAAAAAGTTCAAGATGACATAGTTACAGCATCTAGCACTGAACCTTCATAGGAACTTTCAGGGAGAGTGATGGACGACGACGGAGCTGTTAGACCTACAGGATCCAACACACAACCCAGAACACTGGAATACTCAGGGTCATAGATGATGAATACACCTCGTCTAAGAGGTGGTGTCAAGGAACGTGTTTATCGCTTATGACATTGATGGCATCCATCCCTGTGTACTGGAAGAGTGTGTCTTTAAAACTTGCACCTGTGCTTGCTTGTCTGTTCCGTTTCTGTTTAAAAACCAGAACTTTTCCTTCTTCTTGGGAGCATACTTGGGACATCCCATTCCTAATATCCTTAAACACCTCGAAAATTACAGTCTCCACTCTGATCACCAGTATGGCTTCCGTAAGGTAAGATCCACAAGCGACATTCTTTCCTGTCTTATTAATGTCTGGTCATCATCCCTGAAAGATTTGGGGGAATCCTGCATTATATCCAAAGCTTTTGACAGGATGTGGCATCGGGGGTCTCATCTATAAGCTTCCCTCTTTTGGCTTCCCTCCTTCGCTTTGCTCCCCCTTATCTAACTTTCTTTGTGACCGATCTATATCCGTGGTTCTTGATGGATCAGCCCCTACTCTTTTCTACTTTTTATCAGCAGTTTCCTTTCTCCTACATATATCCAAGTGCAATCATTCTCTGACGACTCAACGCTGCACTTTTTCACACCTTTCAATTCTACTCCTTCTCTTGCTCGATCTGCATCTCGTCTCAACACAGCTTATTCAATAAAGTCAGACTTGAAAAGGACATCTCAGTGGGGGAGACGATACTTGGTTAGGTTTAGTTCCTCCAAGACTAAGTTTCTGTCCATCTCTCTATCGAAAATGCCTCACAATTTTCCTCTCTTCTTCAACGATTCTGTAATTCTATCTCTTAACTTAGTGATCATAATTGGTGTTCCTGTAATATCTACTGTAGCTTGGAAACCCCACATAACGGAAATAACTAAGACTGCCTCTAAGAAACTTGGACTTCTGTTTAGTTGTCGAAATTTCTTTGTTTCCGATCAGTTGTTTCGTTTAAGCAAAGATTTCATTCGTCCTTGTATGGTGTACTGCTCTCACATCTGGGATGGTTCTAGCTTTGCATCCTTACTTGACGGAGTGGAGTCGAATGCGTTCAGACTTATCGATTGTTCCTAAGCTAAATTCAAACCTTGATCCACTTGCCCTACGCGGTAATGTCGGGCTACTTTCCCTCTTCTGTGGGTATTACTTTGGTTTTTGATCCTGAGTGTTGGCTGCTTGTGTATTCCTGTCATTTGCTAGACTTTGCAATACTTGGCATCACATAAATACCGTGTGCTGTTTTGATAGGGTGTGCTGTTTTGATCATAGTTTCTTTCCATGCACCACGGAACTTTGGAACTCGTTAAACCTCTCATGTCTTTCATTATAACTATGACTTGGTGTTTTTAAAGACAGAATTCGTAAATGCTTTTCTTGTCTCACCTTCACCCTCTCATTAACCTCTCTACGATACAACAAAGGCCCAGCCTTGATTTGGACTTCTGTTCGTAACCGGAGCTTTCATCAACACTTACCTGAAATACAGATGTGAGTGATGCCATCCACTCTCTCGAAAATGTAGATGCTGAAGCTCTGAACCTTTACGTAAGAGTCAGTCCTTATATTCAGAAGCATAGTGGAGCAACCTTACATTTATTTGAACTAATATCTTAAACGGAAGATTCATTATCACAATCGGTGTGGGCTTTAGTGCTAACAATCGGTTCTCTAACTCGAGGACAACCATCTGTAACACTGCTGGAACGCGTATGGTCAATACCAAAGTTCCTTAATATGTCCCTTGTCGGCCCATATGACCCTGCACCAGTCAGACGGGGACGTTTAGATCTGCTGTAATTACTTCAGTAAGGGGCAGACTAGCCTCATATATTTTCGTAAACCTAATCAGTGATCATTAATCCTTATTTACTACAATGAGTATGTTCTACGATCGCCGCTTTCCTGCCCGACCCAGGGTGGCATACTTAAGTGGCGAATAGGAATCTCTTGTGAAGACAGATTGAAGCCTGATTTCTGAGCTGTGCTTCCCAGGAGTTCAAGGCGAAATTTTCCCGTGACTTTAGTCAGGCTACAGATGGGTCAATTCCCTTCCAAAGGTTTACGCTGCGTAAGAGTGATGATTATTAGTATTTGAGGAACCTCCTGCTCAGATTTCTCATCTTTTCAGAGCTTGAAAAAGCCTTTGAATGAGCGGTTCTGTATGCGCTTCAGAACTCTGTCATGGGTAAAACATCTTAAAGAGAGGCTCCCTTCTGTGATCTCCGATTAAATCTCAGAGTGAAGTTCCGAGGACATCTTTCTTCTTTCTATACATCAAGTACTGGAATATGTCTACCGAGAATTTTAATTCCAGCACTCTTCACCATCCTAATGATGCAACTCATATGGACCATCTTATCTGATCATTCCGGTCTTCTCAGTCGTGTGGTCGTCTTGGCATTTGTCAGGCACGAAGCTTACGCCCTCGTCAGTGTACGAACTCTTCTTATGTAGAAGTGCCCTGGAACTGGACTTAGATTTTCCGTGGTGAAGACAAGAGCATTCAGTTTTGATGAGAAGGGTTCAGTAACGTATTTCTGGGTGCAAGACATAAATCTTGATGGAATGCCATATTGCAGTTTTTCAGGAGCTTTGATTAAGAGAAGGAAAGTAAAGATAAACACGTGTAAAGTACATAAAGAGCAGCAGGCAGGTAGAACCAGACCATACTACACCCTCTCTGAGGTCTCTGATTGATTACCCTTCCCCAGCACTAATAGTGCTGTCGTCCATAGTGATAACTCTTGAGACCTTACAAAATAAGGCAATGATGAGTATTGCAGGAACCCTGAGATGGATTAAACGGAAATACAAATACAAATGAATACACGTACAAGTGTCTTCATACAGCAACAGACCAGTGGGTGATGCTGTTGGTGATGGCTGAAGGAGTAGAAAAACATCCAATGTTTCAGAGAGGAAGATCTGTAAACTTATCATAATGCTAAGTAGAATCGAATAATGTCATACGTGGATCTGAAGCGAAATATTTCTGAAGTCTATGCTTAAACGTATGTATGGTACTACCTTCAACTATGTTTAATGGGTAGATTATTTCATATGTTAATCCTGTTGAAGAAAATATACTTCGCCTCATTCGATGTAAAGCGTTTGCTCTCACGAGTTTCTAACCATTACTGCGAGTGAAATCAGACAAATCTATCCTTAAGTAGCTCATTAGGTTGATCCTATCGAAGCCTTTAATGATTTTGAATGCCTGTATGAGATCACCTCCTAACGTTCTCTCTTCTAAGTTTAATGGATTTAATTCGTTTAGTTGGTTCTGATAGGACTGGTAGCTCGACTCTGCACTCCGCTTACTAGGCTTTAGGTCACCCAAATGCTTTTCCTCATTGACGTTTTGTATCTCGTCAGCGTTCGTATTGCAGCTTGTATTTTCATCATGATTACCGATACGTAAAATAGTACAATTTATTTGCGAGCAGCGAGCCTGGTCCATCAGTCTGTCCGTCAGTGTGAAGCAGCGGACGTTCGATTTCTGTTGTATATTTATTTCCCAACTAATTATCGTTTAGTTGGATGGCTAAATATTCAGTCACAAAAACTAAATGTCTGAGTGAGTCATGCGATTAATTTGTTGGCTAGAGTTTACAAGGATTTAATTAAAAGGCTGGAATTTACAGGGATTTTTCTACAAAATGCCTGGTTGGCAGGCTGCCAGTTTAGTGCAGTCTTGTGCTTGGCTATTTTGTGAGTGCGATCTTGTGACATAGGAAAAGTATGCAAACATTACAGAGGAATTATCATATCTGTTCAAACAACTATGTAGGGAGTGTCAACTCAAAAAGAAGAAAGGTACTAATAAAGGTATTACAGTGAAGCCTCTAATGGCCAAACAACTTAACTCAAGAGGTCACGTTGACCTATTCGAAATGCAGTCTAAAAGGTATGAAGGCCACAAGTATACTCTACGCTATCAAGACCCCTTAGCAAACTTGTTAATGCTTGGGCTGTTAAAGTCATACCGTGCTGCCGAAGTGGCGTTCCAGCTTGTGAACATATTCCTGGTCATCGGAGCGCCTCATCCTCCAAAGCGAAAATGGTCGGGAATTCACAGCTTCAGTGATCAGTGATATACATGATTTGTAGCCAGCCATGTTGTTGTTTAGGGTGACCTTCGACATGCACAATCTCGGGGAAATATAGAACGTGCTGTGGTAGACGTTAAGGGGATGCTGGTAGCCTGGATGAGAGATAAAACTATGAAGAATGGAGCCCTTACCTTGAAGGTTGCGCGGCTCGGCTAAGGATGACAACTACCCCATCGACATACAAAGATCTCCGTACAAAGTGATGTTTGCAAGAATGAGGTTCGTTACATCGTCACTACCACAAGAAGTTCTTGTAACCCTGGAGACAGAGGAGGCATCTATAGAGTATCTCAGAAAATAGGAGCCGAGTGCCGAGGAAAATGATAAGTGTTCAGAGGAAGGAGTTGTCGGGTGTCTGGAAGAAACAGATGATACGTGTCTAAGAGAAAGAGTGGAAAGTGTTTAGAGGAAAGAGGTGATGATTGTCTGGAGGAAAGAGGGTGAAGAGTTTCTTCAGGAGAGGTGATGAGCGCCTACAGGAAAGAGGTAATGAAAATATGGATCCAGGTTGATCATGTACCAATTGAGGATAGTGAGAACACCCAGTATTAAATGAGAGACGAGCAACTGTAGAAAAGGCTACTTCACGATTCTTCATGAAGTAGAGATTACCTCCACAGTGTTGGTACCCATCTCCCGTGTGGACACAGGGAAAGAAGACAGAGGGAAAGAAGACACACGTACTCTCGTGGCTCTCATGATCACAAACCTGAAAGAAATATTGCACATTTCTTACGAAGGTTGGAATGATTAATGGTCATTATTCGTGGGCACAATTTGAAATTTGTGATCACATTTTTATATTTTTTGTCAATTAACGTTATCAATTTGGAAGAAGAATTACACCGCAGATGAGCTATGGGAAAGCTGTCATTTTGTTCTGGTCAAGTTCACTCAAAATGCCATTGTGCCTCAGACATAAAGACACGTTGTTGTTCAAAACGATGTCTTTGCCTGAAACCTAACATGCATTATAAAAGCGGATGTCATCCTAATGGAAACTGTAAAAACGAATTGCGAATTGGTTAGAATAAGATTAAGAAAACTGTCTTACTTGAGGACTTGTCTTCTTTGTGGAATAAAACCTACTTCTGATTTTTACTTCTATTGTGCACAGTGAAGTCAATATGTCAAGGTAATGATGTTATGACTAATATTGGCAATATTGTCTTATCACATTCTCGTATTCACCATAAAGTCATCACTTTCTAGATGATTGTTAGGATATATGTCAAAAGTATCATATCATCTTATTTTCTTGTTTGTGAAACGAGATTTCGATAAAGTTCCGCATCAAATGTTCACAGCAAAAATTAAGTCACTTGGATTTGTTGGGGTTTTGCTTTAGTGGAGAGGTAATTGGTTGACTGGACATCAACAAAGAGTTATAATCAATGGTTAGGCCTTATCTTGGTTAGACGTAACAAGTGGATTGTTACAAGGAAAAGTTTTGGGGACCGGTTCTCTTTCTTATATATATTAATGATATTGACAGTGAGCTGCATTACAAGATATCAAAATTTGTTGATGATACAAAGCTGGGAAATAAATCTACAAATGAACTTGAACACCTACAGCTTCAGACTGACAGAAACAAACAGATGGACCGAGCTCATAAGTGGCAAATGAATTTTCATACTGATAAATGCAAAGTTTTTCATAACGTCTACAGAAACGAGAAGGCAAGCTACAGTATGAATTCTGTTGAACTGCAAAAGGTAAATGAGGAAAATGGTTGGGCGTGACTATCTCTGGTGACCTAAAACCAAGTAAGCAGTGAACAGAAGCAGTGTAAAGAACGAACAAAATTCTCTGATTCATAATTACGGCGTTAGAATTTAAATTCAGGGAAGTAATTTTGCATTTTGAATATTGTGTTCAGCTTTGGTCACACAACCTAATAAAACACATTGACAGAATGGAAAGGGTACAGTGTTGAGCTTAAAGATGATCCCCGAACTGAAAGACAAATCCTATGAATGCAGATCAAACAAACTGAATCTGTTTAGGTTAGGAAAGAGAAAGTTAAAAGATGAGTTCATACAAGTATTCAATTTATCAAATGCTTTGATAATCTTGATTCATCAGGTTTTCTAATACTTGATTCGTCTGATTTTATTTCTAGTAATTGACACAGACTAGTGGGCATACGTTTTTCCTCCAATGAGGCGAAGTATTCTTTCAATAGGGTTGTTAACATAAGGAAGGATTTGCCAGAAGAGTGTCTGAACGCAGTACTATAGATAACGTTTAAGGATAGTCTTTGATAAATGCTTCGCTTCCAGTCCTTGGTCACAGTGACGATTTGCAGGTTACTCTCTATGAGTCATCTGTATATCTTCGAAATTTCATCATACTCATCTGTGAGTTCCTGATACCTTCCACTATCACAATCAGCCTAGAAAAGACCCAGTGGTCTGTCGCTGTTTGAATTCAGTTGTATTTCTCTGTATCCATGGATTCTACACTGCATATGTGGAATGCCTTAAGGATCATCGACAAGAAAGTTAGTTGTTTAACTTTATCCTATTGTGCTGAGTAATAATGAATACATTAACAGATTATGGTGTTAGTTGATATTTTTTTTCGTTTTCCCGACCGGTCGGGACCTGACCATGTAATAGAGTGAGAGACGTGCTGTGAATAGACTGAACCACGGCATGTGACACGTTCGGGGTAAACCATGGAAAGATCTGTGGGGCCTGGATGTGGATGGGGAATAAGTGGGTTCGGTGCGTTACACGTGAAAGAGAATGGAAGAGAGCGAATGTGGCCTTTTTCCGTCTGTTCCTGGCGCTAC
>JAUUDZ010060243.1:0-10276 GCA_032361705.1 Panulirus versicolor | reverse complement strand
CACATGTTATCCCCAGTACTGTCCACATGTTATCTCCAGGACTGTCCACACGTTATCCCTAGGACTGTCAACATGTTATCACCAGGAGTGTCCACATGTTATCACAAGGACTGTCCACACGTTATCCCCAGGACTGTCCACATGTTATCCCCAGAACTGTCCAAATGTTATCCCCAGGACTGTCCACGTGTTATCCCCAGGATTGTACACACGTTATGCCCAGGACTGTACACATTTTATCAACAGGAGTGTCCACATGTTATCCCCACGACTGTCCACACGTTATCCCCAAGACTGTCCACATGTTATCATCAGGAATGTCCACATGTTATCACCAGGACTATCCACATGTTATCCCCAAGACTGTCCACACGTCGTCCCCAGGACTGTCCCCATGATATCCCCTGCTCCGCATGGTAACCAAGGACTCTCCACACGTTATAGCCATGACTGTCCACATTTTATCCCCAGGACTCTCCACATGTTATCTCCGGGACTGTCCACATGTTATCCCCAGGACTGTTCACATGTTATCCCGAGGACTGTTCACATGTTATCCCCAGGACTGTCCACTTCTTATCCCGAGGACTGTCCACATATTATTTCCAGAACTGTCCACCATGACTGTACACTTGTTATCCCCAGGACTCTCCACATATTATCCCCAGGACTGTCAACACGTTACCCCCATGACTCTCCACATGCTATCCGCAGGACTGTCCACATGTTATCCACAGGCCTCTCCACATGTTATCACCAGGACTGTCTACATGTTATTTCCAACACTTTCCACAAGTAATCCCCGGGACTGTCCACATGTTATCCCCAGGACTGTCCACATCTAATCCCCAGGAGTATCCACACGCTTTTCCCTAGGCCGTCCACATGTTATCCCTAGGACTCTCCACATGTTATCCCGAGGACTGTCCACATGTTATCCCCAGGACTGTCCACTTATTATCGACAGGTCTTTCCACATGTTATCCCCAGGACATTCCACAACTTATCCCCAGGACTGTACACTAGTTATCCCCAGGACTGTCCACACGTTATCCCAGGACTGTCCAGACGTTGTCCACAGTACTATCAACATGTTATACCCAGGATGTTCCACACGTTATCCCCAGGACTGTCCACATGTTATCACCAGGACTGTCCACAAGTTATCACGAGGACTGTCCACAAGTTACACCCAGGACTGTCTTCATGTTATCCCCAGGACTGTCCACAAGTTACACCCAAGACTGTCTTCATCTTATCCCCAGGCTGTCCACAAGTTATCCAAAGGACTGTCCAAATGTTACCCCCAGGACTGTCCACACATTATCTCCAGGACTGTCCACAGGTTACCCCCAGGAATGTCCACACGTTATCCCCAGGACTGTCCACACGTTACCCCCAGGATTGTCCACACGTTATCCCCAGGACTGTACAAACGTTATCCACAGGACTGCCCACACGTTATCCACTAGGATTGACCATATGTTATCCACAGATCTGTCCACACATGACTGTTCACATTTTATCACCCAGGACTGTCCATATGTTATCCCCAGGATTGTTCACATTTTATTCCCGGGACTGTCCACATGTTATCCCCAGGAATGTCCACACGTTATCCCCACGACTGTCCACATGTTATCCCAAAGACTGTAAACATGTTACCCACAGTACTCTCCAGACGTTACCCCATGGACTGTCCACATGTTTTCCCCAGGAATGTCCTCAGGTTATCCCCAGGACTGTCCACACGTTATCCCTAGGACTGTCTACATGTTATCCCCAGGACTGTCCACAAGTTATCCCCAGGACTGTCCACAAGTTATCTCTAGGACAGTCCACAATTTGTCCCGGGATCGTCCACATGTTATCCCCAGGACTATCCAAATGTTAATCCCAGGACTGTCCACACCTTATCCCCAGGACTGTCCACACGGTACTCCCAGGACTGTCCACAAGTTATGCCCATGGCTGTCCAAAAGTTATCCCCAGGACTGTCCACATGCTATCCCCAAGACTGTCCACACATTATCTCCAGGACTGTCCACACGTTATCCCCAGCACTGTCCAAACGTTATACCCAGGACTATCCATTCGTTATCCCTAGCATTGTCCACATGCTATCCCCAGGGTTGTCCACAAGTTATCCCCAGGAGTGTCTACATCTTACTCCCAGGACTATGCACAAGTTAACCCCAGGACTGTCCACACGTTATCCCCAGGACTGTCCACACGTTACTCCCAGGACAGTCCACATGTTATCCCCAGGGCTGTCCACAAGTTATCCTCACGACTGTGAACATGTTACCCCCAGGACTGTCCACACGTTATCCCCAGGACTCTCAACACGTTACCTCCAGGAAAGTCCATACGTTATCCCCAGGACAGTCCACACGTTATCCCTAGGACTGTCCACATGCTATCCCCAGGATTGTCCACAAGATATCCCTAGGCCTGTCCACATGTTACTCCCAAGACTGTCCACATGTTATCCCTACGACTGTCCACACGTTATCCCCAGGACTGTACACACGTTACCCCCAGGACTGTCCACACGTTACCCCCAGAAATGACCACACGTTATCCTCCGGACTATCCATATATTATCCCCAGAACTGTCCACATGTTATCCCCAGGACTCTCCACATGTTACAACAGGACTATCCACACGTTATCCCCAGGACTATCCACATGTTATCCCCAGGACTCTCCACATGTTATCCCCAGTACTGTCCACATATTATCATCAGGACTGTCTATGTATTATCCCCAGGACTGTCCGCACGTTATCCCCAGGACTGTTCACACGTTATCCCCAGAACAGTCCTCATGTTAACCCAAGACTGTCCACACATTATCCCCAGGACTGTCAACACGTTATCCCAAGGACTATCCACGTGTTACCCCCAGGACTGTCCACATATTATCCCCAGGAATGTGCACATGTTACCCAAGGACTGTCCATACGTTATCCCCAGGAATGTCCACATGTTACCACCAGGACTCTCCACACTTTATCCCCAGGACTGTCGACATGTTATCGCCAGGGCTTTTCACAAGTTACCCCCAGGACTGTCCACACGTTATACCCAGGACTGTCCAATTGTTATCCCCAGGACTGTTCACACGTTATCCCCAGGGCTGTCCACATGTTAACCCAGGACTGTCCACATGTTATCCTCAGGACTGTCCACATGTTACTCCCAGAACTGTCCACACGTTATCCCTAGGACTGTCCATATGTTAGCCCAAGGATTGTCCACACGTTCTCCGCAGCACTGTCCTCACGTTACCAACCAGGATTGTCCACATGTTATCCCAAGGACTGTCCACAAGTTATCCCCAGGACTGTCCACATGTTACCCTCAGGACTCTCCACACGTAATTCCCAGGACTGTCCATATTATCCCCAGAACTGTCCACATGTTATCCCAAGGACTGTCCACACGTTATCCCAGGACTATCCACACGTTATTCCCAGGACTATCGAAACGTTATCCGCAGGACTGTCCACGTATTATCCCCAGGACTGTCCACACGTTATCCCCAGGACTATCAACAAGTTACCCCCAAGACTGTCAACACGTGATCCCCAGAAATGTCCAAATATTATCCCCAAGACTGTCATCATGTTACCCCCAGGACTGTCCACACTTTATCCCCATGACTGTCTACACGTTACCCCCATGACTGTCAACACGTTACCCCCAGGACTGTCCACACGTTATCCAAAGGACTGTCCACACGTTATCTCCAGGACTGTCCACACGTTACCCCAAGGACTGTCAAAACGTTACCCCCCGAACTGACCACAAGTTATCCCCTAGACTGTCGACATATTATCACCAGGGCTGTCCACGCGGTCTCCCCAAGACTATCAACACGTTACCCCCAGGACTATCCACACGTTATTCCCAGGATTGTCCACACGTTAATCCCAGGACTGTGCACACGTTATCCCCAGAACTGCACACAAGTTATTCCCAGGACTGTCCACATGTTATCCCCAAGACGTTCCACATGTTATCCCCAGGATTGTCCACACTTTATCCCCAGGACTGTCCAAATGTTATCCCCAGGACTGTCCACATGTTACCCCTACACTGTCCACAGGTTATCCCTAGGACTGTTCACACCTTATCCCCGGGACTTTTCACACGTAATACCCAGGACTGTCCACATGTTATCCCCAGGACTCTCCACATGTTATCCACAGAACTCTCCACACGTTATCCGGAGGACTGTCCACATGTTATTCCCAGTACTATCGACACGGGGTCCCTTGGATTGTCCATATAATATCTCCAGGAATGTCGATAAGATATCCCCAGGACTGTCCACACGTTATCCCCAGGACTGTCAACAAGTTATCCCAAGGACTGTCCGCATGTTATCCCCAGGACTATCCACACACTATCCCTAGGACTGTCCACACGATACCTCCAGGACTGTCCACACGTTAAGCCCAGGACTGTCCACATGTTATCCCCAGAACTGTCAACACGTTATCCCCAGGACTGTCCACATCTTATTACTACGACTGTCCACATGTTATCCCCTGGACTGTCCACAAGTTATCACCAGGACTGTCCACACGTTATCCCCAAGACTGTCAACACGTTACCCACAGGACTGTACACACGTTATCCCCAGGACTGTCCACACGTTACTCCAGAGACTGTTACACTTTACCCCCAGGACTGTCCACAAGTTATCCCCAGGACTGTCTACATGTTATCCCCAGGATGGTCAACGCATTATTCCCAGGACTTTCCACATGTTATCCCAAGGAATGTCAAAACCTTTCCCCCAGGACTGTCCACACGTTATCCCTTGAACTGTCCACACACTACCCCAGGACTGTCCACACATTATCCCCAGTAATGTCCACATGTTATCTCAACGACTGTCTACATGTTATCCCCTGGACTGTCCACATGATATTCGCAGGACTGTACACACGTTATCCCCAGAACAGTCCACATGTTATCCCAGGACTGCCCATGTGTTATCACCAGGTCTGTTCACATGTTATCCCAGGACTGTCCACAACTTATCCCCAGGGCTTTCCGCATGTTATTCCCAGGACTGTCCAAATGTTATCCCCAGGACTGTCCACATGTTATCCCCAGGACTGTCCACATCTTATTACTACGACTGTCCACATATTATCCCCTGGACGGTCCACACGTTATCACCAGAACTGTCCACACGTTATCCCCAAGACTGTCAACATGGTTACCCACAGGACTGTCCACACGTTATCCCCAGGACTGTCCACACGTTACTCAAGAGACTGTCAAAACTTTACCCCCATTACTGTCCACTTGTTATCCCCAGGACTGTCTACATGTTATCCCCAGGACTGTCACCGCGTTATTCCCAGGACTTTCCACATGTTATCCCAAGGAACGTCAACACGTTTCCCCCAGGACTGTCCACACGTTATCCCTTGAACTGTCCACACGCTACCCCAGGACTGTCCACACGTTATCCCCAGGAATGTCCACATGTTATCTCAACGACTGTCCACATGTTATCCCCAGGACTGTACACACGTTATCCCCAGGACAGTCCACATGTTATCCCAGGACTGTCCATGTGTTATCACCAGGTCTATTCACATGTTATCCCAGGACTGTCCACACCTTATCCCCAGGACTTTCCGCATGTTATTCCCAGGACTATCCACATGTTATCCCCAGGACTGTCCACATGTTATCCCCAGGACTGTCCACATGTTATCCCCAGGACTTTCCACACGTTATATCCAGGACTGTCCACATATTATCCCCAGGTATGTCCACACGGTATCCCCAGGATTGTCCACATAATATCCCCAGGAATGTCCACATGTTATCCCCAGAACTGTCCACACATTTTCCCAAGGACTATCAGCATGTTATTCCCAAGACTGTGCAAAAGCTATTTCTAGAATTATCCACACGTTACTCCCAAGACTCTCCACATTTTATCGCCAGGACTGTCTCCACGTTATCCTCAGGACTCTGCAAATGTTCCCCCCATGACTGTCCACATATTATCCCCGGGATTGACCACATGTTACCCGCAGGACTGTCCACACGTTTTCCCCAGTATTGTCCACACGTTATCCCCAGGACTGTCAACATGTTATCCCCAAAACTGTCCACATGTTATCCCCAGGACTTTCGACATGTTACCCCCAAGACTGTCCACAGGTAATCCCCAGGACTGTCGACACGTTATCCCCAGGGCTGTCTCCACGTTACCCTCAACACTGTCTGCATATTATCCCAAGGACTGTCCACACGTTACCCCTAGGACTGTCCACACGTTATCCCCAGGACTGTCCACATGTTAACCCCAGGACTGTCCACATGTTATCCCCGGGAATTTCCACATGTTATCCCCAGGACTGTCCACATGTTATCCCCAGGACTGTCAACACGTTATACCCTAGACTGTCGACATGTTATCCCCAGGACTGTCCACAGGTTATCCCCAGGACTCTCAACACGTTATCCCCACGACTTTCCACATGTCATCCCCAGGACTGTCCACATGTTATCCCCAGGACTGTCAACACGTTATCCCCACGACTGTCCACATGTTATCCCCAGGACTGTCCACACGTTATCCACAGGACTGTCGACAAGTTATCCCCAAGATTGTCTACATGTTATCCCCAGTACTGTCCACAAGTTATACCGAGGACTGTCCACATTTTATCCCTAGGACTGTCCACACATTATCCCCAGGACTATCCACATGTTATCCCCGGGACTATCCGAATGTTATCCCCACAACTGTCCACCCGTTATCCCCATGAGTGTCTCCCTGTTATCACCAGGACTGTTCCCACGTTATCACCAGGACTGTCAACATGTTATCCCCAGGATTGTCCACAAGTTACCCCCAGGACTGTCCACGTGTTATCCCCAGGACTGTCCACATGTTATCCCCACGACTGTCCACACGTTATCCCCCGGGACTGTCCATATGTTTCCCCAAGAACTGTCCAAACACTTTCCCGAAGACTGTCCACATGTTCTCCCAAGGACTGTACACATGTTATGGGCAGGACTGTCCACACGCTATCCCCAGTAATGTCCATACGTTACCCACAGTACTGTCCACACGTTACCCCCAGGACAGTCCACACTTTATCCCCAGGACTGTCTAGGTGTTACCCCCAGGACTGTCCACATCTTATCCCCAGGACTCTCAACACGCCACCCCCAGGAATGTCAAAACGTTATCCCAAGGACTGCCCATATTTTACACCCAGGACTGTCGACAGGTTATCCCCAGGACTGTCAACATGTTACCCCAGGACTGTCCACAATTTACCCTCAGGACCGTCCACAAGTTATCCCCAGGACTGTCCACACGTTATCCCCAGGACAATCCATATGCTATCCCCAGGAATGTCCACATGTTATCCCCATGACTGAACACACGTTATCCTCAGGACTGTTCACATGTTATCCCCAGGACTGTCTACATGTTACCCCCATGATTGTCCACACGTTATCCCCAGGACTGTCCATATGTTATCCCTAAGATTGTCCACATGTTATCGCCAGGTTGTCCACATTTTATCCCCAGGACTGTCCACATTTTATCCCCAGGAATGTCCACACGTTACCCCCAGGACTGTCCATATCTTATCCCCAGGACTGTATACACGTTATCCCCAGGACAGCCCACAATTATCCCCAGGACTGTCCACACGTTATCCACATTATTGTTCACAAGTTACCTCCCTGACCGTCAACACTTCACCCTCAGGGCTTTAAACACGTTATCCCCAGGACTGTACACACGTTATCCCCAGGACTGTCCAAACTTTATCCCCATGATTGTCCACACCTTACCCCCAGGACTGTCCATATTTTATCCCCAGGACTGTCCACAAGTTATCCCCAAGACAGTCCACACGTTATCCCCAGGACTGTCCACACGTTATCCCCAGTATTGTTCACAAGTTACCTCCATGACCGTTAACAAGTTACCCCCAGGGCTGTAAACACGTTATCCCCAAGACTATACACACGTTATCCCCAGGACTGTCCACATGTCATGGCCTTGAGAGTCGACACGTTATCCCCAGGAATGTCCACCTGTTTTTCCCAGGACTGTTCACATGTTACCCACAATTTATCCTTAGAATTGTCCACATGTTATCCCCAGGACTGTCCACACGTTATCCCCAGGACTGTTCACATGTTATCCCCAGGACTGTCCACATGTTACCCCAAGGACTGTCCACATATTTTCCCCAGGACAGTTCACATGTTATCCCCAAGACTGTCCACACGTTACCCCCAGTACTGTTCACACGTTATCCCCAGGACTATCCACATGTTATCCCCAGGACTGTATACATATTATCCCCATGACTGTCCACAGATTCTACCCAGAACTCTCTACACGTTATCCCCAGCACTGTTCACATGTTATCCTCAGGCCTGTCCACATGTTATTATCATGACTGTCCACATGTTATTCTCAGGACTGTCCACACGTTATGACAAGGACTGTCAACACGTTATCCCCACGACTGTCCAAATGTTATTCCTAGAACTGTCCACACGTTACTCCCAGGACTATCCACATGTTATTCCCAGAACTGTCTACTTGTTATCCCCATGACTGTACACATGTTATCCCCACTACTGTCCACACGTTACCCCCAGGACTGTCCACACGTTATCCCCAGGACTATCCACATGCTATCTCCATGACTGTCCACATATCATGCCTAGGACTGTCCACATGTTATCCACAGGACTGTCCACATGTTGTCCTCAGGACTGTCCACACATTATCCCCAGAACTGTCCACATGTTATCCCCAGGACTGTCCATATGTTATCATAAGGACTGTCCACATGTTATCGAAAAAACTAAAACTTTACCCCCAAGGCCGGTTCTCACGTTATCCCCCGAACTGTCTACATGTTATCCCCAGGACTGTCAACGCGTTATTCCCAGGACTTTCCACATGTTATCCCAAGGAATGTCAACACGTTACCCCACAGAACTGTCCACACGTTATCCCTTGAACTGTCCACACGCTACCCCAGGACTGTCCACACGTTATCCCCAGGAATGTCAACATGCTATCTCCACGACTGTCCACATGTTATCCCCAGGACTGTCCACATGTTATTACCAGAACTGTCCAAACGTTAACACCAGGACTGTCCACATGTTATCCCAGAACTGTCCATATGTTATCACCAGGTCTGTTCACATGTTATCCCAAAACTGTTCACACCTTATCCCCAGGACTTTCCGCATGTTATTCACAGGACTGTCCACATGTTATCCCCGGGACTGTCCATATGTTCTCCCGAGGACTGTCCACACGTTATATCCAGGACTGTCCTCATGTTATCCCCAAGTATGTCTACACGGTATCCCCATGAGTGTACACATAATATCCCCAGAATTGTCCACACGTTATCCCCAGAACTGTCTACACGTTTTCCCAAGGCCTATCAACATGTTATCCCCAGGACTGTCCAAAAGTTATTTCTAGAATTATCCACACGTTACTCCCAAGACTGTCCACATCTTATCGCCAGGACTGTTCCCACGTTATCCCCAAGACTCTGATAATGTTCCCCCCATGACTGTCCACATATTATCCCCGGGAAGGTCAACACGTTACCCGCTGAACTGTCCACACGTTTTCCCCAGGACTTTCCACACGTTTTCTCCAGGATAGTCCACACGTTATCCCCAGGACTCTCCACATGTTATCCCCAAAAATGTCCATATGTTATCCATAGGACTTTCCACATGTTACCCCCAAAACTGTCCACAGGTTATCACCAGGACTGTCCACACGTTATCCCCAGGACTGTCTCCACGATACCCTCAACACCGTCTGCATATTATCCCCAGGACTGTCCACACGTTACCCAAAGGACTGTCAACACGTTATCCCAAGGACTGTCCACATGTTACCCGAGGACTGTCTCCACGTTACCCCCAACACTGTCTGCATGCATATTATCCCCAGGACTGTCCACATGTTACCCCTAGGACTGTCCAAACGTTATCCCCAGGACTGCCCACATGTTATCCTCAGGAGTGTCCACATGTTATCCCCGGGACTTTCCACATGTTATCCCCAGGACTGTCTACATGTTATCCCAAGGAATGTCAACACGTTATCCCCTGTACTGTTGACATGTTATCCCCAGTACTGTCCACATGTTATCCCCAGGACTGTCCACACGTTATCCCCAGGACTATCAACATATTATCCCCAGGACTGTCAA
>JAUUDZ010060220.1:0-20780 GCA_032361705.1 Panulirus versicolor | reverse complement strand
ATTGTGTGTGTGTGTGTTTGATCGACTTTATGTAAATGGGGAAATTGTAAGACTTCCCATAAACTTATTTAAATTGGAAAAGGACTAATACGAATTGCTAGAAAGTAATAGTTAGTGAATGATAAATGATATCAAATTTCTGTATAGCATGAAAATTCAATTCAGCCTATTTACAATAAATAGTAATAAATCCAAGTTTTTCGTTCATTCCAAATTAAAATGTATTTCAGCTTCAAGGTACTGGAAAAAAGCTTATCGATCGCATATGTAAATAAATGAAATATAAGATAAGCTGCAAGTATCATATGATAATGAACTAGTGTACTACACGAAATGCCACAAATTATCTGAATTTTTGTTCTATTTCTCTGGAACACATCGACACATCGTTGTTGTGCAAGCGAGTTGTTTTTGTTATTCAAGTATTGGTTAGACACGAGTGTCTTGTGTTGAGATTATTATTGATGTTTTAAAGGAAGATTGATTATATTTTGCTCAAGTAGATTGGCCAGCAACAACGGAAAAAGCCCATGTCCCGTGAAGAGTATCTGAATGGTCTAACAAGTTTTATACAGTCTTCAAGTTATGCGATTAAGAAGTTTGCTGAAGAGATGGGCTGGCATTGGCCCCTTAGTGTCAGGCGTGAGCCATGGTCACCTCATGTGCAGGTCAGAATAAAGTGATATGGGTGAAAAAAAATTGCATGTGGTAGTAATTAGGGACGTGAGAGTGTATTTTAGGCCCTTTGGCCTTTTGAACCTTGGTATATTATTTGGAATGCATGTGTTTACTGCATCATAAACATTAACCTCTTCAGCAGTCAAGATTTATTTTAATATTCCATGTTGGCCCTGTGATCTCCAACAGCAAATGAAGTTTTTGTTGATATAGTTCTAAAGTGATCCTTGTTCCTAGCTGAAGCTTCCTATAAGTTCTGTAAATTTTTCACTCCATTATTACTCAAACATCTCATTCTTCTTAATATATATGTAATTCCCTACTCTCAACTTATATTTATTGTTCAGTAAGATAGAATGTCGAAACTCATGCTCTAAACGAGTATTGTATTCTCTAAACGTTACTGTAACACTAAGAATATGATTACTTAATATGAGAACTTGATAGTGACATGAGATCGAAATACACTTCTACATAAGATTCTATGAATGCAGTGAATCAATTTATGTGGTTTTCTTGACTTGGGGTTAGAATTATTGCTTCCTTCAAGGAAAGCATTACTTTTTTTAGGAAGTTACGATATCAACATTTGACCAATGGGTTAACACTACCAATTATTTTCTTTACCACAGAGTTATTAGATTTACTCAAACTGTCATGTATCTTGCTTTGTGATAAGGTTACTTAGAGTCGGATGGCTTTGTGTTTTTGTTCGGGGTTGGGTAAGGTTGATGGGTTTGACTGTTTTAACACAGTATTCCCCATTTCAAGATGCTGGCTTAAGAGCTCTCCAACAACCCTGCTGGACTTGTGAAATCAAAATTGATCTTTAGGTCATTACAAATGGTATTTGTATCTTATTATTCACTAAAATTTTCTCATCTCTCTCTCTCTCTCTCTCTCTCTCTCTCTCTCTCTCTCTCCCCCCCTCCGTGGTGGACAGCTTTGTGGCCCTCAGCCTCAGCGTAGCTCAGTCCTCTTGATTCAGGTACCTTCTTAACCGATCTTCTCTTGACCTATGTCAGATCAGTGTGCTTCTTTAGGTGTGGTGAACAGACTTGTGGTGCATGATCCAGTTTTATTCTTCAGTAGTTTACTGAATATTTGTGTGTGTTTATGTGTTTTGCATATGGTGTGGTTGTAAATGCATTGTCAGGCATTTACTGGCATGGATATTGAATGTACGTATCCCTCTTCTCATTCCTTTATTTATTTCCTCAGGTTGATTGTAAATGTTGATTTTACTACTGGAGTTTTACTTCCTTTTATCGTGTATGCATTATGATGAAAGGGATTCATTTGTTTATTATGAAACGTAAAACATGTTTTCTTTTGGTATTACAATGTAATGCTCTCAAAATTGAAAATTCTCATATTTTTTAATCCTGTAATTCAGTGCTAAATGTTTCATACACTGTTGTTGTTGTTGTTGTTTGTTGAATCATCGTAAAGTGTGGAGAGTGATAACTTCATTATAGTACTGATGAAAGAGTTCAACTTAAAGTAATTATCACTTTGGTTAGTATTTATTTTAACTTGCACACAGCAATCACACACTTGTAAATCTGTGTGGTTGAGCATTTAAGATGTATAGTGTTCATCTCAACCATCTGTTGAGACCTTTGCTGTAGAACTGGATATGCAGGTTGAACAGCATATTTTCTTTAATGGAAGGGGATATCAGTGATGCTGTATCATACTGTTATTTCATTGCAGCAATCCCAAATTGATATAAATTTATTGGTTCTAATTTCTTGATTTTGATGTGGGACTGTACTTATTTATTTATTTTTTTGCATTTATTCTCATCAGATATATTTTCAGAGTTCTGAGGTTCTTGGGGATGCCTTGGATTCCCAGAATCTTAATGAATTTAGTGATGAGCCACTGTTACCATCAGCTTCTGTACCTTTGCCATCAAGTGCAAACTTCACAGTCACTATTGGTAAGAAATCTGTAGGATTACAAGTTTCTCATTTCTCGTCATTGGATGTCTCATAGAAATGATTACTGCTGATATATATCAAACTCATTTCATATATGATATAGACCAGCAGTGTCTAGTGGTAAGCTAGCTGTATATTTATGTACAAGAATCACTAAGGGTTTAAGAATGCTGAGAAATATTCTTGAACTACAATGCAGGTGATATTTGTTTTCAATTTAGCTGGATTCCACTAATCTCTCGAATGAATTATCATATCATATACTCCTTTACTACAGTTTCCTTAATAGGGCTAAGTCACATGAGAACTACAGAGCAGTGACCAGGAATGCCATATTACATGCTGATGAATAATCGCAGACCTTTCCTAAATGAGATAATGCATTAGCTGTTATCAAGTTTTCAAGGAGTGTAGATGTATTATGTGATTGAAAGTGCATAATTCATTGATTTTTGTTTTGTTGTACTGTGATGTACATGATATTATAAAGTGAAGGCCCTGTGCCATGTTCATGAAAATGACACATAAAGTTGCCAGAGAAAGTCGAACAATGGTTGAAGTTGATTATAATTAAAGTAAGTTATTTTTGTCTAAAATGTTTACAGCTCGTTTGGGGAAAGCTTTATCAGTATTCATTGGGATTCTTCAAAGTAGCTGGTTCTGTTCTTGCTTGTATAATATTTATACTTATAATTTGAATGTTATTCTGGATAAGAGGAATGCAGCATGCCTTGTGGCAGATGTATAATGTCATGCATTTTCAAGTGTTGAGCATGGTGTTGTCCGTCATGCAGTGGAAACAGCATTTTTTTGTAATTCCTCCAAAGAACACTGTAGCAGATATGCTGAGCCTGATAGCTGATGCTGAGTTCCAATGAGAGCTTTGCCAGTCTTGATGCATGATTAGAATTACTGAGTTAAAAAAAAGATTATCAAAAGAAAAAAGCAGTTTCGAAAGATTAATTGAGAATCCCCAAGTTTACTAATCTCTTCTTGATATTTGTCCATAATGTTAAGTTCCTAGGTATCTTAAGAAAAAAAATTGCAGTTTAATGCAGAGAATTTTGCATTCACACAGTGCTTTAACTAATATTGATATTATGATGTGCAGGGAGTGACTGACAAGCTGTCCATGTTGCAGTTATGTTCTTCCCTTTGTGTGACTGATAACTAGCAAACAGATCTGTCCATGGCATTTGACATTAATTATTACAGCTTTTCCATTATAGGAAGAGATGATATGTTGTTCCATCTTGTAACAAGCAGAGATGAGGAAAAGAGGAGATGGAGTGACTATTTTGAAGTAGAATTGAATTTGTCCAGTGGTTGGTTAGCAGTTGTGGGGAGTTTCCGATGTGGATGTGTAAAGTGAGAGTCATGGCAAGTGTCTTAGTGAAAAAAGAAGAGGTGCTGATTGGTGAAAGCCTTTTGTAAGATGAACTTTGGCAAAGTAGCTGGAGTGTATGGAATCGTTTTTGAATTTCTTAAGAAAGGTAAAGACTATGTTGTTGATTAGTTAATTTGGGTTTTCATCGCATGAAGAGGTACCCAAGGATTGGCATAATGCCTGGATAATGGCACTGAACTAAGGTAAGGGGGACAAAAGGGAATGCATAAAGTACAGAGGTATAAGTGTGTTTACATGGCATTCTCTGTGGGAGTAGTAATTGAGAGGTTGGTTGTATGTGCAGAACATCAGATTGTGGATGAACAAAGTGATTTTAGGATTGATAGAGGATGTGTGGGTCAATGGTTTGCTTCAAAGAATTTGTGTGAGAAATGCTTAGGGAAACAGAGGGATTTTGTATGTGGCATTCATTGATCTGGAGAATGCATGTGATAGGGTTGATAGAGATGCTTTATAGGAAGTGTTAGCAGTATTTGCCGTTGGAGGAAAGTTACTAGAAACAGTGATGTGTTTTTATCAAGAGCGTAAGGTGTGCATGTGGGCAGAAAGAATGAAGGGTGAGTGGTTCTAGGTAAGGCCAGGTCTGCAGCATGAATTTCTTATTTCTTTAGGACCGTTTGGTCTGATTATGATTCATGGGACAGATTGGAATATGGTAGCAAAGGAAATACGAGCATGAGTCGGGAATTTTATTCCTGACACATGTTTAAACCTTGCAGTCATTCTTAGAAAACTGAATGACAGAGTGACACTTCATTTTATTTATACAAACTTCGTGATTCAAGAAATAGGATGGAGCTACACTGGTTCTTCTGATTATTCTTCTGCCACTCTTATTTCTTCTGTAATCCCTTTGTCTCACACTGCCATTTTTGTTGCTGCTTTGACCCTCAACTTGCTGCCTGACCTTGTGTTGATGTTAGGTTTCAAGGTGATTGTATTGATTCCAAAACTTTCATGGTCCTTTAACCTATGTCATGATGTATCATTCTTGCTTGGCTCCACCAGGGAAAATATCCTTTGTTGTCTTTTTTGGATGTCTAATGAGCTTGTCACTCTAGGATGACAAACATCAGCCTCACCATCAGTTGAGTCCTGTTACAAGTCCACACCCATTTTTCTGAACTATTGCCTGCTGCAAGGAACCTTTTTGAATATTCAGTTCTTGTTTTCAGTCTGTCCTTCTTCATCTTTACCAGATTGCTTGTCTTCCTCCCTGATGTTGTAGACATCCTTGTTGATGTTTCTCGTATTATTCTGCTAATTTTTGTTGTTGATTACATGGTCATGATCACACCAAGAAGACAGTTAGAAGGTTAAATACATTGCATAAGAAGATACCCCGAAAGAAAAACTAGATGAACAATAACCGTTTATGGACACCATCATCACAAGAATGGAGGACGTACCAAGATGTTCAGTGTTCTGCAAATGAACTAAAATGACTTCAGTCATTAAGAGTCATCTCACAGTGACTAGACAAAGTCAGGTGTGATAGTTGGGTTTTCCCTTTGTGCTTTGAGGATTTGCAGCTCGGGATACCTTGAAGATGTAGCATGTGTAACCAAGGCATTCATGAAGCTAGCCTACCCCAACAGCTCAAAAATATTACTTAAGAGTAAGGCAAAGAAAACCGTTGAAAGAGACAACAACAATAAAGAGGAAGGAGAGATAGGAGTTAATGAACAGCACTGTCTTCAAGATTCCTCGCAGCTAATGCTGCAGGGTGTATTTGAGAAAAACTGGATATAGACTTGTGTTGAGAATCAAAGAGCATAGGGCTGATATTATTCTTTGCAGCTAATGCTGCAGGGTGTATTTCGGAGAAACTGGATATAGACTTGTGTTGAGAATCAAAGAGTATAGGGCTGATATTCTTCACCATGTACTAACTAACTCATTCGTCACCAACATAGACAGTGAAGGACACTTACCCTTGTCGGAGTAAGGCAAGAATTATAAACTAGAGCATGGATGAAAAGACTAGGAAAGCTTTGGAATCAATACAGATCACCATAAAACCTAATGTCAGCATGAGTTCAGGATGCACATTGCACCCAAAATCAGCAGCAGAAATGACAGTGTGTGATTGGAGGGTTACAGAAGAAAAAACAGCTGCAGCAGACCACTCAGAGGATCATTGTAGCTCTACCCTGTTTTCTGAGTTGTGAGATTTGCATAAATAGCATGTCGTCCCCTTGTCATTTATTCGTCAGATGAAAACTTTTAGGGAGAAATACACGTCAAGAATAAAGTAAACAACTCCTGCTTGTGTGTCCTTTGCTACAGTATTCCCCACTGTTTTACATGCTTATGAATATGTTAATGAGGGAGGTAGATGAGTAGGGTTTTTGGGAGAGGGGCAGGTCTGCAGTCTGTAAGGGCTGGGCAATGGGCAAGTCACTTACTGTGTACTGAAGACACACCTCTTGATGGATTGAAGTGAGAAACAAGCTGCCTTCAGGTTTCAGGAGAGTATGTGAAAAGAGGAATTTGAGAGTGAGTGTGTATTAAGTGTAACAATGGAGAGAGACTAGTTGGAGAATGACTTTGAATGGAAAGAACTTGGAGAGAGTGGAGTGAATTTAAAAACCCAGGAGTGAACTAGGCATCAGATAGAACCAATGGAGCTGAAGTGAGCTGTAGCATGGGTGAAGGGCTGAGGTCTTAGGTTCTTTGAAGAATGTGTGGAAAATGAGGTAACTGTCTTTGAGGGCATATATGGGTATAGTTAATGGGCCTTTGATAAAAAAAAGATGGAAGAGAATGGATATATTGGAAATGAAATGCTTAAGGATGATATGTGGTGTTATGATGGTAGATCAGTTAAGAAGTGAGAGGGTAAGAGAGAGGTCTGTAAGTAAGACAGGTGTGTAAGAGAGAGCTGAAGAAGGTGTTTTGAAATGCTTTGGATAAGTGGAAAGGGTGAGTTAAGAAAGGATAACTAAAAGACTATACTTATATATAAGATTATGTTTTAACCACATAATTTCAGGACCTTTTTCATGGGGTTTTCGAAGCTTTAAGGCAGTTTTATAATTAGCTGGAGGGAAATGGTGGGTGCCTTAGGAGTGAGAATTTCCTTGTTGAGACTGAACTACTCTTTGTCCACTGGTGATGATACTACCTCTCCGAAGGTAAATTTCCTCTTTAGACATAACTTTATACATAAACGTGTGTGTGAGTGTTTGTGTTTTGTGATTTTTTCCCCTTTGATTTTAAGAGTACTGTAATTATGTTCAAAATAATTTGCAACTCTATAACTTTTCCTAAACAATATTTATCTTTACAGATGCAGAAACACAAAGGGATCTCTTGTTACCATATAAGAGTTCAGGTCAGTGTTCTGTTTTGTTTTGGATAATACTGTAAATGGGTTGTATGTTTATGTATACCTGATCAAGTGACAGTTGGTATAGATGTAACACTTCATATACCTACATATTAAATGTGAAATGAATTATGGTACCAGCTTCTGACCAACATTTTTTCACTTTCTTTTCAGCAGTATGTATCTGGATTCCAAGTATCCTTTTATGTAATAGTTCCCATTGAAGATTCTGTAACCAATGCATGTGATGAAATATTCCAGTGTGAAAGGCCATTGTTTTGCTAAATGAGAAATTGTCGTATTCTTAAGTTCTGTAGTTTTTCATGATAAAAGAATTCTTAATATTATTTTCTTATTTTAAAGACTTAGATTTATCAAGAGTGCTTACAATATCCCATTTCTCTTAATTTTTTTTCTAAGCTTCTTGCTAATAATTACAACTCACTTTCTGGGACAACGCTTGTTCTATTTACCTATACCATATAGATCTCAAACATTTAGATTAATTCTGTGACTGTAAATACATTATTCTCCCCTGAAGTTTAAGGTAGGCTTATAGATATTTTTCTTACCCAGTCTTTGTTATTTTCTCATCACAATGCTATGTGTTTCACAACTCATAAATTTGTTTAGTGTTGTCTTTTTGTTTGTATAAACATTCATATGCATTCATTTTTCCTTAATGATATTCTGTGTATTGTTATTGGTAGCTTGAATTAGAAGTTTTTACAGCATGATCCAGAGCAATACTGCAGATGAATAATAACCAGGTTAATGAGGAAAGTTTTTATGAGCCACATAAATGCATTTTAGAGGTGATTATGTATGCTAGTCAAGTCCATTTGTATAGTAGAAAATGTTTTTCATTTTGATTTATGTTGAAATGATAGGATAGTGAACTTTCTATTGATGGGTTTAAAGTTGATAAGATAGTACACTTCAAATCCCATTCCTAGGTTTAATAATGGTAAGTAGGGTAAGTAGACTTTAAGTTATTTTGATGATTTTAGAAATGTTAAGTAGAGTTTGAAGTATAATGATGAATTAGTAAATGGTAAGTTAGTTGACTTTGAATTTAATAATTAATTAAAGAATGGTAATTTCACAGTCTTAGATATTTACATCAATAAATTTTATGGAGTTTTGGATTATTTTTAAAGTTTGCTCTTTTGTATATCACTTTGAATGCTACTAAGAATTAATTAAGTTTTTTAACCCTTGGGTCCTTGATATGTAATTTTATGCTGGTTGAGCAGCTCTTGTATATGTATATTTATGCACTGAGTTTTGTGCCTTATTTAAAGGCTACATGCCAGGCCTGGGTGGTTGTTGAGTTGGCATTGTGCCTTGATATTTTTTCCATGGTCAGTCACTTTCCAACCATGCTAAAGGGAACACATTCTTGCAAACTTTCTAGGGTGGAAATTGAGTGGCTTTTGCTAGCTGTACAGGATCAGGCAGACGATTTTGAATGACTTGATTATTATCTGTCTCTGGATTGTGTGGAGAGTGACTTCTAACCTTTCAGCATTGAAAGTGACCAAAATAAGGCATTAGAAGGTGTTCCTAGCAGAGTTGGGGCCAGTGTTGTCAGAAGACACCGTAGAACTAAAGCTTGTACATTTTTTCATTTTTCTGATACTGTAGTATTATTTACCTTTCTGCATATGGAAAGCAATCTTATGGATGGTAACTCTTCTGGCACTGAAGATGACCAAGATTAGGTATCAATGTGTGTTCCTAGCATAAATGAAGCCAATGTTATCGGCAGTTGCTCTAGGACTATAGCTTGTGAATTCTTTTGGTATTCTGATGTAATTTGTATTACTAACTTGTTTCTCTCTAAATAAGACACTCCTCCAGAAAAAAAGAAAAAAAAAATCCTACATACAGTACCCTGCATCTTATTTTTTGATGGCTTGGCATTATTTTTTTCTCCAAGATATTCTCCAAAAGATAAGGGATGTATTGTATATGGCAGTGCATCTGATATGGCGAGAAATACAGATTTAACCTCTGAGTTTTAGAGTATAAATCTTAGTTTCCTTTGTTCTGCAAGCAAACACAGCCTTTTAGATGTACAAGTAAACAAGGTATTGTTGACCTGTTTTATGTTTCTTTGTGTATGATTCCCTGCTTTCAGAAGTGTCAGTTACATATATATCTCATTTTTACTGAAGGAATGAATTGTGTTCATAGATGATATTGTCTTTCCTTTCTTAGCCTTTCAAGAATATGCATGTGCATATTGATTCTGGGAAAACAGGCATCATTACATAACCAAATAATCATCATTATTTACCTTGCAGTCATCTGGGACTGAAGATTGTTCATTTTATCATCTTTTTGGTATTTATGTTATTAATTACCTTTCTTAATAAGAAATTATTTAGTTTCTAGATTTAATCTATATTATGCAAGAGCATTTTCAATGCATCAGATAGAAACCAGAAATCAGAGAATCTTTAGGGGTTAGGAACCTGTGACCTCTTGGCTTCTGATAAGGTAACAACGTGTCACCTATCGCTAAGTCATCCTTTCCTTGGTAGCATCCCAGTCAGTCAGTTTTGAACCCACACTTGAACAGTCATTGACCTTATGCATGTCATGACATCATCATTCTGCTTGCTGCCAAGGTGAGTTCTGCACATGACTCTATGATGTTTAACAAAAGGCTAGTGGCAGCAAATGCTCTGATTGTGGACTGGGGTTATTGGAACCAAATTAATTTTTAATCCCTGGTAAATATTCTCAGAATAGTTCTTCCCATATTAATTGGTTCTTGGGGTTTAAATGATTCTTGTAATTCTGAAGCATGAGACACACACTTGATGCCAGAAACTTTTTCAGCCGTGTAGCTCCCTCAGTTAATGCATAAAACTTTTGTAGACACCATATCCTTGTTTCAAGAGCCCATTGTTGAAATGCTGGTTTCCAGAATTTACATGTGAATTTTCTCAAACAAATATGCCTGCAGTTATATAGAGAGCATTTAACAAAAGAACCTCTACTTATTATCTGTTCCTCTATTCAAAAATAATTTTGGTTAGTTTGGAAAGTCTTTCACTCTTTGCTTAAAGATTGCAAGTTCCCAGGGGTTTTGGATATTTTTGTGTAGAGTCCTCTCTAGCCTTTTTCATGATACAAATGAGACTGGTGATACCTTTGTCTCATACAAGAGTGCCTTACAGGAACCAATTTCTGTGGTTTGGTATAAGTCTCACTGGATCTATGTAGGATATAGTTGGCCTATATTTCTTTCTGAGGAGACTGGTTGCTTTTCTACCACAGCCCATGTGGGAACTGTCAAATTACCCAATCCTTCTATGATCTTAGTATTTTGGCACTGTAATTCCCATTTGTCTTTTTATGAAATCCCTCATCCCATTAGCCATAGGCTTGAAAAGATTTCTTGAGATACATGTTTATGGTGACTGTTTTGTGCTGTAATTTATCCTATCTACATTGTTTCTCTTGCCTTACTCCTTATTGGTATACTCTTAGCATCATGGGATTCCCTTCCTCTGGACAGAAATGGAATTTTTGAAGAATGAAAAACTTTTCCTCCAGGGCATAGTCCTGCAAGCATTTTTTGGGTTGTTGTGTCGTACCCTCCCTTTTCATGTGGCTTTTTGAGAAACCTATCCCTTTACTGATGGTGATCACTGACAGGTTTATTTCCATGACCTAAGAAGTATGGATTGGCTGGTTGGCACTGACACTTCCTGTCTGTTGGACAGTGAAATCACTCTAGATGTAGGGTCACTGATTGGTAAGGGTAGGCTCGGGTTAGAGCAACTGAGGATTGAGAGAGTGGTTTAGCAACGCGACTTGTAAGAGGCAGTTGCCTCACCAAAAGGCAGGGGCCTGGAGGATCTTGATCCCATGCAATCCTAGGAATTTTCTCAAGCTTGCATTATGCTACTCTGGAGAGAAAGCGCTTTTAAGTTTTCGAAACTTAATATTTATCTTTGGCCCAGGTGCTCCTAGGCCAAAGTGATTGTCCAAACTTGAAGGGATAATACACACTTCTTAGTTAAGGAGCTTTTCCAATTCCACTGTATGTTAAATGATTTTTATATTACCCAGTTGTGTGGAATGACTGTTTGCAGTTTTTGTAATAGTAGAACAAAAAAACTTCCTCATTTTCTCCCTTAATTTGTTAACATGGAGATAGAAAATGGCTGTAGTCATGATAATCAAAGAATGACATACTTTTATATTTCAGATTTTTATAGAATTGCCAACTAAGCCATAATAGATGCAGTATTTGTACATCTGATTCATCAAGAATTATATTATTATTCAATAGCTGGACCTGATACTCGCCGACCTCCGACTTCTGCTGGGGAGTTGACAACTAATTTTACAAGAGAGGAGCGATTAGCCATGTATGAATACACTATACAAAATGCTGCAGGAGTGGCAACACCACATGAACTTATTTCAATGGTTTGTATCTTTTTCTCTGTACGTTATTGTTTTTGATATCCTTTATTCTTTTGGGGAGACTTAATTTGGGAGCTTCTTTATCAAGTTTGTCTTAAGAGGCTGAAGAGTCTTTTCGTATTTTTTCCTCTTTATTGCAGTGACATATTTTGCATGTATATCTCTGACACCTGTTTCTGCTGGAACTCCCATCAGAGATGTGCCTGTGGCAAAAGAGTCTACACTTAACCATCTTTAGATGCCTTCCTCACTTGCCCCATTCCACTCATTCTTCCACCTTTTTACTCCTGCCAGTACTCTATCACTCTATTTCCCCATGCCGCAAGTGGTCTTCCTCTCGCACCAACCTCTTTAATCATTCTATCATACACTATCTATCTATATCTTTGACACTTTGTTCCTTTTGGAACTCCCTCAAAGGAGTGGCCATGGTAACAGAGTCTCCATAACTAAAGAATTCCAGTGCTGCTGCTATCCTTTAGTGCCTCACCCTTGACAGGCCACTGGCAGACGGCAAGTGTAGCGCAGTGTTTGCAGAGGCTATTATACACACTCCTGTAAACTCCTAATCTTGCATTCTTTCCACATGCTCAAACCACCTCAGAGTATTATGGTTCACTCTCTCTATGTATCTGTCTATATCTCTGATGCCTATTCCCTCCAGGAACTTCCATCAAGGGATGGCCACAGCAAAAGTCTCCACTTATCTCTGTTCTTACATGCCTCCCTCACACACACCATTCCATGCATTCTTCCTTTATTTCTCTCCCTCCAGTATTCCTCCTTCCTATTTGCCCATGTCACATGTGGTCTTCTACTCACACCAATCCCTTTAATTGTAATATCATACACTCTCCTTGTAAACTCCCAGTCTTGCATTCTTTCCACATGCCCAAGCCACTTCAAAGTATTATGTTTCATCCTTTCTACCACTCCACACTTCACTCATTTTGCATATTCTACCATACCATATCTCTCATACACCCTTTCGTTTCTTTCATCACTCCATCTAGTCACATTACATGCTCTTCCCTAATAGCTCATTTCCACAATCTAGATTCTTGACCTGTGCCTCATTCCACATACATGTTTTAGCTGCCTACTCACTCACTCTACCACTCTGTAATTCATTCCCTTTGCATTCCCAGCCATACCAAATCTCTTATACACCCCGTTATTACTTACTTCATTCCATCTAGTCATGCCACATGCTTCTCTCAAATAACTAATTTCTACACCTGGATCCTTGACCTCTGTGACTCATCCCCTGTCCATGTTTCAGCTGCATAAGTGAGGATCAAGAGGACTTTGCTGTCCCTTAATATTTTCTTCACTTACATACTTACACCTGTACCATTCAGTATTTTATTTAAGGACCCAGTGACGTTTATACCCTGTACTACTTTCTCCCCGTCACACCTTCCATATCACCATACTTACTTAAGACATCTCGTAAATGAATGTTTAAATTTTTGCAGCCCTTTCAGTCTTGCTTTCCCCCACATATCTGTAATATAGTACACTTCTCTCTTTCTGTAGGGCTTTGTAGAACCTATACTTTCACTCAAAATTACTTCCAATTACCTATGCTTACATGGTATATGATGTTTGAATATGTATGTTTAAGACTTTTTCAAAGCTTTCTGTATATATTTCAATTATATGTATTTGCTGGTTGGAACTTACTTGATGGATCATGCAAAGTTTGGTCATTTTTTTTGATAGCTGTTCTTGCATATCATGTTCCTGTCAGTTTGCATTTTCACCTCCCGTGTTGATATGATCAAAGTTAATCAGATGGCTATTTAAGCAGCAATGTTTTCGTTTAATTTTCACAGGATGCAGCATACATCATATCATGTATACTTATCCTCAGTTCATAGAATTCCTGTGTAGGGATCCAAAAACGTGTAACTATGGTTGTTAAAAAACCTTGAACATGTTCACACGATATTAAATGAACAAATTATGTGTTCCCAGTAATTTTTCTTTTTGTATCTTAAATCACTGTAACATATTCTTTTCATATTTATTGGTTGTCTGTTGGTTAAGGGAAGCATTATGAGATATTTCCCAAGATTCTTTCAAGTTTACAAGCATTTTATGTTATATTGCAGTTTTTGAAGAAAACATTTTATGGGTTCAAAATACCCTGAACTATTACCTGCAATTTTTGCTATTTTTAGGAGGATACTAGATTTGCTTTGAAACCTCAGTGTAAAGACTATTTTTCATGGGCTTGAAATATTGTTTAGGGAACATTAAGGCCTGATTACTAGCTAAGAAGATTGTGTCAATATTTGTTTCGTCTATATTGGATATCAGAAGGCTAGGGGAAGCATTATGAGATATTTTCCGATATTATTTCAGGTACTGAAGTGTTTGATTATGTTATGATACAGTTTTAAAAGAAAAAATGTTTTTTTGGGGTTAAAAGATACCCTGAACTATTTCCTGCCATTTTGTGGAGGGTACTAGATTTGTTTGAAAACCTCAGTATTAGGACTATTTTTTATGCTAAATATGAATCTGGGGTTGGATTTTTGGAGGTCATTGAGGCTTGTAATCATAGATAACCTTTTAAGATGATTGTGTCATTATTTGCTTTGTATTGGTCAGGTGTCTGTCAGCTAGGGGAAGCATTATGAGATATTTTCCATAATTATTTCAAATATAGAAGTGTTTTCATTATGTTATATTACAGTTTTAAAAGAAAAAATGTTTTGTGGGGCTAAAAAATACCCTGAAATATCACATGCAATTTTTGGTATTTTTCAGAGGGTTCTAGATTTGCTTGAAAACCTTGGTAAAAGGACTAATTTCCATGCTGATTACAAATCTTTGATTCATATAATGTTTGGGGGCTATCAAGGCCTGCAGTGAATTGTTACATTTTAAGAAGATATTGTCAGTATTCGTTTCATATATGTCAGGTGTCTGTTAGTTAGAGGAAACATTATGAGATATTTTACATAATCATTTCTAGTATAGAAGTGTGTCATTTTTTTTATATTACTATTTTATAAGAAAAAGTTTTTTGGGCTAAAAAGTACCTGCAATTTTTGCAATTTTTTGGAAGGCAATAGATTTGCTTGAAAACTTCAGTATGAGGACTAATTTTCATGTTGAATACGAGTCTTGGGTTGATGTAATGTTTGGATGTCATTAAGGCTTGTAATTGATGATTCCATTTTAAGATGAACTTGAGATGAAAAACAGATCCAGAATATTAGGAGAGTGGTCACAACAGTCAGGAATATGGGTAAGGTGGGAGATAATTTGCTCTAAACCATTGAGAATGCAGAACGTGAGGGCTTCAATCCCTCCACCATCCTTATGGGAGGAATTCATCCATTCCTGATGGTGAACATTGAAATCCCTGAAGTAGAGGGTTTTGGCCTGCGGATGAGAGGATACTACAGCCTGATGGTGGGAGTTGAAGAAGGATTAAAAAAATTTTAGAAACAGGAGAGCAATAGGGAAATCAAGAAAAGTGTGGAAGTTGGGAAACAGACCTTGAGCCATATAACATCAAAGTTTGGGGACTGGAGGTCCTTGAGGCATGCAATAGGTTTGTTGATGTTGGAATAAGCACAAACAATTTGTGAATGGTGATTATAGGTATTACTTTGGGCACTGCTCTCACAAGCTGTCAGCATGTGCCCCCACCCCCAAGATTGGGATATGAGACATGCGGTTGCCTGCTGCTTCCCAGTTTCTGTGTTTAGACCAGCCACTCAAGAAGTGAACATCATTTTTCAAACAGCAAAGCTTTCAAATTCTCTTCCTCCTTTTTCTTTCCTTCTTTGTGTGACCCTTTTACCTATAAGAGTCTGGCTTACAAGCACTTGTGGGGCTATGATCAGTTTATACTCTCTTTTCATTTTATTTATTTCACCCATATTTTCCTTTGTCATGTCTGTGACAATAAAAAAAATGCCCATTAGGCACTGTCTACTGTTACTTGGTTTGAATATAGTATGAACCATCTTGATCCTGTCTTTAACTGTCAGATTACTCTGATTATATTCTCAGCAGGGAAAAAAAGTCAGAAGACATTTTCTTTTTATCAGACTTATACAACAAATTATCTTTGACGTGTTCTGCTTTGGCTTCTGTTAATCAAAGTTTTGAATGCCTGCCTATGTATGCATCAGTCTAGATTGATGTCAAGGATGTGTATGTATACTGAGAAGCTTTCAGAAAAAAAGTGCCATTAACTTTTTCTAGTGTACATTAATTTGTGATTTTTGCTTCCCTGTTAATTAGGATTATTTGAAATTCAGATATTGGCAATTTCAGGAAGCATCTAATCCATTGGACAACCAACCAAAAGAACTTTCAGGACTTGAACTAATGAAAGCAATGCGTGATTTCAAGAGACGTCGTCAAGCTTATAGAACGAAAGTTTCAACAAAAAACAAAAGTCAGACTCAGGTAATTTTTCAAAGTTGTATATATAGAAATGCAGTCCAGTAAAACTGATTATTTTGAAACCATACTTAATGGACTGGTGAATTAAGTTTGGTCACCCATGGGAAATAGAGAATATTGTTACAAGGAAGATTTCCATATCTGTTAACATCTTTCATATATGGTTCTCTTTTGTGGCCACATCTGATACACAGTGGTTTGTTAGAGTTTCTGAGTTATGACATTGATACTTTTCATGTAACTCTCTTCCTTGCATAAATTTTATAATAAGATATATTGATACTTATTACATTCATACTTAAATAGCTTCCCCTTTTCTAAATGTATTCATGCTTTATTTGCAGCAGGCTAGTGGCAATATTTACTTTCATTAAAGTTCTCTGTTCATTTGCAGGTTTCAGGGTTTGTTGATTTATTACTGCTTTGAGTGTATAGGGTTATTGTGACTTAAAAGTTCAGAGAGGATTTTGTAAAGATTATACTGATTTGAAATTGGAGTCTAGATTTAGCATGATGTTTCTTTCATAAGAGTACGTAGGAGATGCCTTCCATCTTGCTGCTTCTAATTCTTCCCAAATTTGTATAAGACTTCTCAAGATTATATCATTATCTTTTAGGAACAATGCCTTCTTATTCTCGAGATTATTTGTACCCAGGTCTATTTGCACAGTCATTAGTGAGTTTGTGTAATCTTTGACTGAACATTAATAATGATACCATAGTCATTAGTCTATGATCCAAGGCTCCCAAACTTTCTTGGAAAACTAAGATATTATTTTCTTCATTTTAGGTTACTCGAGAACTTATTCACAACATGATGGTGTACCTTGGTGTTGAGGAACTGGAGCATGAAACTGCATACAAACAAGGGGATACTATAGATGTGCCCCAATCTAGTAGTAATCAGAAAAAATCTGTGGAAAGGAAGAATGTTGCACCTATGCTTAGACATTTGCACGGGAAGAAAGATGGAAGAGAGTATAATAAGTACGATGATCCTAAAAGTCGAAGAGAACATGGAGGTGACTTTTGGAATGAAGGACAAAAAAGGAGAAGGGAACATGAAACAAGCAGATCCAGAAGCACAGTGGAAAATGAAAGGGAACATGGACTAGAGTTTAATAGAGACAAAAGAAAATATAATAAAAGGAAGCAAGGTGCAGAATATCACAAGGGGAATCACGAGGATAAAAGATTTAAGTATGAAAGTCGATGGAATGAGAGTGAAGGAAGAAGTAGGGGAAGAAAATATGATCGATGTAGTGAGAAAGAAAGCAAGTTGAAAAGTAGCATTGACTCTAGTTATGGAGGACTGCATGAGGATTTCCATGTAAAAGAACATAATGAAAGCTCAACAAAGGTAATTGCAAAATTACAGAGAAATAAATATGAAAGTGTCAGGCTTGAAAAAAAATTTGATTCTCTAAATTGTACCAATAAAAAAATAAAAGAGGAAGATAATTGGGATAAAATACTGGAAAAAAGAAGAGGCGAGAAAGAAGAGTACAGTGAAGGCAGAGAAATTTCAAGCCACGAGTCTCAAAGCAGTTACAGTGACAAAGATCATAAAGCTCGATCTTCAAAGGATAGAAGGAAGCAGAAATTAAAGAAAAAGAAAACGAAAAGGAAACATAAGAAAAAACAGAAGCACAAAAAAGACCTTAAACACAGTTGGTACCAATCAGAAAGTGAGGAATCTCTAAGTGATATAGATTACAGATATAAAACAAGCAAAACAGATGTTCAGGTTAAGGAGAGCAGTTTCTAGGATATTGTATGTATTTAAAATAAGACCTTTTATAGATGGTAATATAGAGCCACCTGATTATCAGCTAAATTATTGAGGATTATTGATGGAAATTTAAGATGTATATTATATGCAGAATTGATATTTCTGTAGATAGAATATTTTGGGTGTGAAAGGTTTGTGTACTGAACTTTTCTCTGTGGGAAGAAATTTTTTTCCATAATTTACCTTTAAAAAAAAAATCAAGGTACTGTACTAAAACCATGTTGCATATTTCTTTGTTTTTATAATTACAAACGTGGGTAAAATATTAAAGTTTATCGAATAAATTTTCCACAACATAAACTGTACACACTTGGATATAACAAACATTGACATACATTATTTTCTTTGGCTTGAAATTAGTAATTACATTAAAGAATCATGCCAACTATTTAAGAAAGTACAATGGGAAAGTACATAGTATAGGTGTTGTGGATTTCGTTAATGCAACATAAACATTTCACAAAATGAAGTAAAAATGTAAAGCATCAATCCTCTTGTATTGGTATCAATTCTTAAACGCAATTACCTTGACCCTTTTACACTAACATGAAGCTACTTTCTGCAGCTGATGTTGCAATTATTGCTGGTATTAGTGTCATTATGTATGTGTTTGGCAGATTTATTAACTTAGGAAAATGGCTACTTGAGCATTTTATGTAAAGTCATCAGATGTAATAAAACTAAATTCATGTACTATGAGAAGTGATGCTAGATGCTATGAGAACTGATGCAGTTTGCAATTCCTCTGCTGATTTTTTCATACTTGATTGCAAAGCATGCCCAAAATACTTCAGTACACCCTCTTGAGTTCTCTCAACCACTTTTTACCACACATATCTCTTTTCTCAATCAAACCCCCTCATATCGTCTTCAGACATTTCATTTCCAACCAATCCACCCTCCTCAATACAGCCTTATAGCCCATGCCTCACATTCATGTAATATTGTTGAGACTACATGTTTTTGCCTTCCCAGGTAACATTCCATTCTTCAGAGCTCCCACAACTTTTGCCCCCTTACTTACAACTCAATTCTGCTTCCAGTGTTCCATTCGCTGCCATGTCCACTCCAAGGTATCTAAAACACTTCACTTCCTCTTCAGTTTTTCCTATACAAAATCACACCCCAACTAACCTGTTCCTCAACACTGCTTTTATTCGCAGTTGCTCCATTTTACTTTTATTCACTCACTCCTCCATTGATACTTATAGAAAAAAATTCCCATGTGGCCATGTTATTCAATTTACTTTTTAACACAGTAAATATTAATGATGTGCAATGTCAGACATTAACAGGCATAAACTGCTTGTAAATGGAACAGAAGCAAGCAGTTTTTTGTGATGCATGAAGAGGAATGTTCAAATACCCTAAGATACGATTTCTTTAGAAAAGACACATTGTAAAGTATACAGATCTTAAAATGTGTTTACTTCATTACCCATTCCCACTGCCATAGCAAGACTAACACCAGTTTAAAAAGTCCACAAGATGACCACCAGCAGCAGATGAAATTGTGGTTAACACTACACCCTTAGAGTTCCTTAGCTTGTACATGAGGCTTCATAATTTGCATCAAATCTCCCTTAATCACTTTGTGCAGTTGTATAATAGGGCCAAATTCTAAAAATATCCACAAAATCTTAACAATGTAAGTCCTATACAGTGCTCATGAATTCTGTATGAAAACTATCTTTAAAATTACATTGTCTTATATACCAAAATATAAACACATCAAATTGTTACAAAGATTACCTACTTCAAACACCCAAGCCAATTTAAATGAGAAAAAAGCATTTCACTGTCCAGCTCGAGACATCTTTTAAAGATTTTGTACACTATAATATTCAAAATAATGAGAACAGCATTCTTAATTTTTCATCTTAATATGTGGTCATCTGCTGAGAGCATTATACTACAAATCATTCATTTGAGTGATACAAATGGGAATGACAGGTTCTAAAACATTGAAAGGGTTAGTTCTGTCTCCAACACAGGAAGATACCACTAAAAAGTAACATGTAGATCCCTAAAATTTTGAATCCATTCATTACCATTAACCAAGCTTAAATAACTTGGGCATTTTGAAAAATTTATTTATCCTAGTTCTGTCCATATTCAACTGTTTTTTGTAATTTTTGCTCATGGGCAAAATTAATATACCTATATGCTTGGAATTTGTATTCAGCTATCAACCCTTCCAATTTCTGTGGACTGACCCTTTTATATATCATTATTACCCGTTCAATAAAACCTTCAGCCATTTACTGTAAGGTTATGAAAAATGGAAACCTTACAACTTTGACAAAACTTCACCCACAAAGCCATCAGGTCTGCCTCTGCTAAAATCTCTTTACTCTGTAAACAAAAGTTCTTCATAGTAGTTACCAATGGCATCTCCTTTTTGTTCTTGACCGTAGTTCGTAGCTCAGAGAGTTATGCACATTCTAAACTTTGTGACATAAACAAGTTGGCATGTGAATATCTGAAAAAAGTTCAAAATTACTTAAAATTTTTGTCACATGCTTTTTCCTATGAAACAGCCACATTACATTTGGTTGAGTAGAGCATAATATACACAAAACACTATTGGGGAATTTTACACAAAATTTATCTTCAGGTAGAGAGTCATGGAACAAAGTTCTGAGTGTAAAAAAGAAAACTTACTCCATCATCATATTACTCAACTCTTTAAAATCAGATGGGCTAATACACTACAATTACTGGGTTGTATCTTTACACATA
>JAUUDZ010060209.1:0-10277 GCA_032361705.1 Panulirus versicolor | reverse complement strand
AAAATTAACATGAAATATCTTTTTAAGCTATATCAACAAAGATCTTTTAAACGTTCAGTGACAGCAAAGAGACGGCAGCCGTCTTTACGTGTGGATAGCCAGTGCACCTCCATAGTCATATCATCAAACAAAAGACTCAAAATCCGAACCTTTCTAAAAATAGATTTATACAGGCATTTTACACTGACAAACCAATACATAGCATCGTAAAACTGCCTTTGAATGCTTTGTACACTTATGCACACTGGTCACGTGGGGGCTGTAGTAACCACTACCATACATACGTTCTGCATCCCTCCAGCTTGGAGGATGACAGAGATACGTCAACTGGAGTCTTACTTCAGTAGACACATTACGTGGGAGGCCTCACCTGGCCAGCGGGGAATCGATCATTGCCTGCGACCAGACACCATCCGCTATTCACACACATACACACACACGCACACACACACACACACACACACACACACACACACACACACACATATCGGGAACCTCTGCTCCCTCCATAAAGACGCCAGAGCATTGCGGTTTGCAGTGGCTCATGCCAGTAAGATCACACAGACTCGTGTTTCACCCGAAAAAAGATGCTGTATATTCGAGACGGGTCAGGCCAAACTCCCTGGCAACATTTTCGGCAACACCTTCTTATTAACGGCCAGTTGGTGCTAATGATGTGGGGGAGGGGCAGCAAGGGTGAGGGTGTTGTAACATGGTGGTTGTGGAGGAATGAAGAAACGGGAGAGAGATTTGAAGGAGGAAGAGGGGATAAAGGAAGACGAGAAAGTAGATGGAAAAGGAAAGAAAGTAAGAGTTAGAAGAAGAGAAGAAAGTGGGAGGGGAAATATGTACTGAAAAGACGAAGACAGCAATGAAGGGAACAGGTGAAGAACAAGTTCAACAAAACGTTAAGAAAATTAAAGGACATTCGCTGCTGCTTCCTCTCCTCTACAGCCAGGCGTCGAGGGGTATACTCTGATACGGAATTTTTATGACGAAGTAAAGACGAACATAAATTCTACCCTAGAATTTTTTACAATCCCGCCCTCCCCCGTCACCCCGCTCCTCTGGACCATCTACTCGTTCCTGATCCATTAGGTCTCTCTCCCTCCTCAAATATTCCCTCCAGTGGATCACATTAATCAGTTACTCGGGCTTGCGAATGACAGTGATTGATCTATCACACATTCCGATGCAGGTCTGGGTAGGTCGCCGGATTCCTCCTCCTCCTCCTCGTACTGCTGCATCACTATACTTGGGTATTCAAGAAATGAACAAAAATGTCATCAATATTCTAAATACTTACGTTACTGAACTGGAAATTAGCGTATCTTAGTAGATAATTTAAGCTACACACACACACACACACACACACACACATACACACACACACAACTACCACCTGTCAAGGTTGGTCGTCCAACACTGGATCATGAGGAACCTTCCCCTCTCACGGCCCTCCCGCCCCTCGGGAGTGCCGTCCAGGCCTGACACTCCCCTAACTTAGCCCTACTCCTCCTCAGGGAGAGGTGGCTGGGCATGCCTGCCGGGGGAGAACACCTCAGCCCAGCGGTCGCCCAGCTCACACTCACAGACATAATTATTTTCTTACATTCTGATCAACATGGTTCAGGGATGTCTGAGGTTTCTAGCACTAAGGTCACACAACTCGCAGGTGTGCACGTCATTACGTGGTACAGAGAGGTATGGTATCCACACTCGGAGGGGCACACATGACGTGTTCCGAACACTGTGGATGGATAGTCATGTTATTTACAGAACTTAACTAATCAATGAAAGATCTTTATTACGTTATTACCGACAGTAGTGCTTGTATGCCCACAGTAGTGTTTGTATGGAGCTTCTCCAGTGTCCTATGTGAGGGTACTGTTGTCTGGGATTTATTACTGTCAGGTTCTGGAGGTCAGTCAACCAGACAACTTTCCTCTGGAGACAGATGCGAGGATCATAACTTGACCTCATCGCTCTACGTCTCAAAGCTTGACCTCTTCTCCCCCGGTCTCCAAACTTGACCTCTTCCCCTACCGTCTCCAAGCTTGACCTCTTCCCCTACCGTCTCCAAGCTTGACCTCTTCCCCTACCGTCTCCAAGCTTGCTCAATTGTTTACGTCGTGGCACATTTCCTCTGGTGTGTGGCCTTGTGCTCCCCTCCCTCCATAACAAAGCCAACACACGCGTCTTTTCCCTGCATCTGTTTCTCAGGAAGATCACGTAACGTGATTTTCTCACCCTATTTATAAAACCGTATTTATGCACGGCAATATTTACCATCTTATCAAAGGCCAATTTTGTGCTAATTACTCCGTGAAGAGGGAGGAGGAGCGGGAGGGTGGTGGAGGAGGAGGAGGAGTAGGAAGAGGAGGAGGAGGAGGAGGAGGAGGAGGAGAAGAGTGGAAGGTACGAAGTCCTAAAAGTGAGGAAGGAAAGAATCATCAGGTGTGGGGCAGTACCTCCCTCTCTCTCCCTGCCTTTACCGCAACTTGTATCTCCCTTTTTTCCCTGCATCACATCTTCCTTCTCTTTCTCCCTGCATTACATCCTCCCTCCTCCCCTCCCGTCACTACATACGTATGATGATCAAACATCAGGCTGCGTGTGTCTTGTGCAAACTGTTATCATCGTGTTTACGTGAAAATGTTAGTTACAAAAACGATCTGGGTTCAGATGTGTATCTTGCGCTTCCTTACATTTTACCGTTCACTGCTTGATATGATTTATGAAAACATTCCTGACAGTCTAAAGAATTCCTCGAACCTCGTAGTGGTTATTTTGCTAACAAATTTCAACCAAAGTATCGGCAACGACGTGTCACATGCTATCATGCTGATACTGATCATATCTTCATGAACGCCACATCATTATTATTGAGTTTAAGGCAACTATTGTCAACCTCAAAGCTACGTTCAGACAGGCAAGGGTCTGGGGACTAGGGGAGCGAAGCCCCCTTTAGGGGGACAGGTAAAGGTTAATAATTTTGTCTGTTTTAAATGAACAATTTCCCTGCACTTCAGGATGGCGATAGGTAGGCCTTTCCCAAGACTGGTGGATTTCGTGCGATGAGAACTGATCTTTCCATTCATCAGGAATGATATTTATGGGATTCTTGATATCTGCAAAACACTTTCCTTCTATAAGAGAAAGTCGGTATATCCAGCAGTAGCGTGGATATAAAGAAAATGAGAACTAATGTTGACGTAACACCATTACGTCAATATGTTGGCAAAATAACCATTGCCTAAACCTTAAAACGTTCTTGAAAAACCTTAGATATTTCGTATACCTTAAAGTACTTATAAAACCATAAAGTATTCATGAAAACTTAAAATATTCCTTTTTGATGTATTCATGAAACTTGAAGTGTATACAAAAACTTTACTTCCCACTGAAATCATGGATTCCATCTTTCCTAAAACCCAAGTTTCAAAATATCCAGACTTTTTCAGCCTTAGGACACCTTATATATTAGTCCTGTCAGCCTGGAGCGGGCGTGGGGGAGGGGCGTGGGGGAGGAGCGTGAGGCTTGGGGAAGGGACGTGGGGTGTGGGGAAGGGGCGTGAGGATGGGACGTGAGGTGTAGGAAGGGACGTGGGGCGTGGGGAGGGAACGCGGGGCGTGGGGAGGGACGTGAATCGTGGGAAAGGGGCGTAGGGCGTGGGGAAAGGGCATGGGATGATCGAGAGTACGTGGGAAGGACAGATAAGTAGTCATAATGGTGTATGACGAGATTATCTACGGGAGGACAGTACCAGCACCAGACATTCTTAAGCTACAGAGATGGAAACACGATAGTAAGACGTCCCCCCCCCCCCCCTCCCCATCACTATAAATGGAGCTGGGACAGTAAAGCAGAAGACTCTGCCTCAACATCAGATACAGATGGAAAGAGGAGAGTAAAGCAGAAGGCTTCTCTCCATCCACCTGCACATCAGCAGGCAGGAAAACATCTATGAACTAGCATCATGTAACACAGAAAGAATATACTGAAGCACTGGAGCACGAATTGTATGGCAAAGGACAAATTAGATGAGAAACATATTTTGATTAAATTTCATCCACGGAAAGCTCTGAGGAGGAGATCTTCCGAACATTTATCCGTAAAGAAAACAGAACCTAGAAGTCCGCGCGCACGTATGGTCATGGGAGAGGCGCAAGGTTAGGAGACAGACGCATGGCGAAGGGAGAGATGCATGGTTAGGGCAGAGATGTATGGTTAAGAGAGAGATGTATGGTTAAGGCATAGGCGTATGGTTGAGGGAGAGACGCATGGTTAAAGAAGCGGTGCATGGCTGAGGGAGACGCGCTTGGTTGGGGGGATAAACTCTGTAATAAACGCTGAAGATAAATACACGGAAGATCTCATCTGACCACCTATCGGTTGATCTCTCCGCCCACCAAGGCAGCTCCTGTAATTAAACTTCACAGCAACACCCCAGCCACACACGTACACCTGGCAGAGACACGGTCTTCCCTCCCTCACCTTCGGTGTATCCATCAAATCGTCGTGGTGTCAGTTGTTGTGTCTTGTCTTGTGTCAGGAGGCTGGTGTAACGCTCTCTCTCTCTGTCCCTCAACAAGGCTCACGGTTTAAGTGCATCAGACAGGATATCCCCTGACACACTATCCGTCAACACCTGCTTATTATCGGGAAATTTGATGTTAATGAGGTTAAAGAGGAGGTAGGAGAAGGAGAGGGAGAGGGGAAAGAGTGAGAAAATAGGGTAAAGAGGAAAAACAAGAAAGGTTAAGGAAACTTGTAAGAGACACTGAGAACTTGGAACACCAAACTGACCACATCGTGACACTGTCTCCACGTCTTTGCGTTCGCTTACCTTCATTTTTCATTCCCCTCCATCACAATTTCCTTCCTTCCTCACCCTTCCCCTCAAATCTTACTTCGTCATTTTATATCAAACTACAACACTCATGGGAGTGTATGGGATAAACAGATAACAGTCCTTATAACCCATGATGAGATTATCTGCTGCTGGACAGTAATAGGATCCTTCTGAATTACTGATGTAGACCTACGTTTTGTTTGACTCGATTAGCGCAATTAAGTACAGTCCCTTAAGGAAAGTAATGATCAACACTTACAAGCAGATTCAGGCCCTCCGGGCTCTAACCTGCTCTCTCCTGCTGAGGGCTACCACACCCTATCTCTACCACAGCGCCCTCCCACCCCGGCCACCACACCTTCACTCATCTGCGCACACTCCCTCCCACCTGTTACCATACCCTCATTCACCAACACCACCACCACCACTCCCTCCTTCCCCGGTCTGGCAACTTCCTCGCCGTTTCGACATACCGTGGACGGATAGACAATAACGTTTTATGAAATAGACTTAACAGGAGGTTCCTCTTTATTGTAATGTGTTCAACATGTTATCATAGAATTTGTAGTTGTAAGAAACCAGTTTCATTAATCAACACTTGCCTTAAGGAGATTTTTTATGCACCAAATTTATTTGTCAGTGATTTCCATTACCTTTGATTCCAGTGATCCGTGTATACCATACTGGCAGTCATCTGCAAGTTTTCTGGGCATAAATCATCATTCCAGTCTTTTGATCAGTACAAAAACAAGCTTTATATTCATTTAGTTTCGTATTATTATTTTTTCATTTTACAGTAAAGAAATTGAGTCTTTCCAATAATCATGTATGTACTTCAACACACTGTAAATGAGAACAAAAATATTTTGCTGCGTCTCAAGCGCTTCTAAAACAATTTATTATCAGATAAGGATAAGGGTTAATACATCGTCTTATTTCGCTACACACCGCATGACCGCATAGCGGGATATGTGACCCGGGGAGGTCAAGCCTACATGGCAGTGAGCGGCCTTGGTCATCAGGCCTCTACACGGGTGGACGAGGAAGTGCTGCCAGGCTCTCACCTCTCACCAGGCTCTCACCTCTCACCAGGCTCTCACCTCTCACCAGGCTCTCACCTCTCACCAGGCTCTCACCTCTTACCAGGCTCTCACCTCTCACCAGGCTCTCACCTCTTACCACACCATCGGGGATAATGGTTCCAGTGACGGCCATAAGAGGGTGGCTCAACCCCTCGCTACCCCCTTCTCTGGGGCCGTATACAGCAGCTGAAAATGTACTGTTTAAAAGAAAACACGATCAAGGTTGGTGATCTGATCCTGCACGAAGGCCAGCTTGAGTCCCGGTGTATAGCGTTGCATATTTAGGCCACCTCGTCCTGCACGAAGCAGTATATGTGATGTGATGAGAATTGGCCGTTTCGAATATCTGAATAGGATCAAAAGGAAATATATTTGTGTGGGAATGATCATTATCCAGCGCCACCCTTGCGTTGGGTACGGAGTGGGTCTGTGATGGTCTGGGGAAATGTTCTGCAACTCTGAAGGATTTATTTCTCTCTGGCTGACAGGTCATACAACAGTTATGGCCCGTGAACAATTTATTCACACGCTTTATGTAAACATTTTCTTTTCCCGTTACATTTCAACATTCAGATGTTGTCCAACACATTATGTTCGCTGTCTCATCAGCTGTGGCTTCCTACACTTTGTTCCGGTGTGTCGTATGCTCTCGCTGGCATATCTTTTTTTTTTTTTTCTTCACATAGATATCTTGGTCGCTCTCTCACATCATCAAGACCACTACCCTCTGACGTGCGTGGGGGACATATTCAACATCCACAGGCACTAGTGACATCCTGACGTACGACATTTAATGTTCCAGTCATTAGGAGCTGATGTGGGAGGCAAGTTGCACCATGAGGCACCGGGGAGGCGTGCTCGAGCACCAGCAGCCGTGATCACCAGGACTTGTATAATATAATCAGTCGGAGGTCACCCACACTGGCCGAGGACAACGAGGACAAACCTCGCTACATGCTGTTCTTAAACCATTATACTGCAACACTACACCAGCATTATACTGCAACACTACACCAGCATTATACTGCAACACTACACCAGCATTATACTGCAACACTACAGCAGCATTATACTGCAACACTACACCAGCATTTTAAAAATAGACGTCAAAGGTCAGTGTCAAGCTAGAGAGAAGAATAAACAAAAATTGCATAAAGTCAACAGAAAACAAACTCTAATATTTTACTGTCAACTTTGGTTGACACCCACTTGTGATGCAGCTTCTCAAACACATCACGCCAGGATTCACATCTGTCCGGAGTTCCTTCATCTGGATAACAATATTACTCACATGAATCAACAGTATCCATGGCATAGTCGGTATTCCTGTACATAGCAAGGAGATATTCGCTCTTCACTGTCTCATTTGGAGATTGTTTTGTCTCCTGCCTCACCAACTTACTTATCTCGAGTTTGTCCACTGTCACCACTTGATCCCAGGGAAAACCTGAGACACTTCTGCAGACACATGCACACTACATACACACATCCCTACATGCACACATAAACACAAACCCACATGTATATGTACATACATACATCTTGAAGCATACAGGCACATATGACAACCCACAAGTACATGCCCATATAGACAAGTATAAACGCAACATGATTCCACGGAAAGGGGTTCGAGCGTAACGAATCTCCTAGTTTTCTGTAAGCGAGTGAGCTCTGGTCTAGACAAAAGGTAAGGCTGAGTGACGACTGTCTGTACCTGGACTGCCAGAAAGCACTTGACACACTCCCACAATGGAGGTTGGTAAAGAAGTTAGATCTTTAGGCAGGAATAATGGAAAGATTCCTTTGGTGGACAAAAGACCATCTTAATGAAGGAGAACAGAGGACGTATTTTAGGAAAGCCTTCTTAAAATGGGTCGAGGTTACCAGCGGAGTGCCACAGGGTTCTGTTCTGGGAACATTGCTCTTCTTGATCTGTGCGAATGACTTGTGAAGGATTGGACACCAACTTAAACACGTTTGTGGATGACGCTAAGGTCACGAGGGAAATGAAATTTGATGATAGTTGTATTAACTTACAAAGGGATCTAAACAAACTCCAAAGTTGGCCTGATATGTGTTGGATAAAATTCAACCGGAATAAAATTAATGAGGATGGGACAGAGTGAAAGAAGACCTTAATATAATATTATCAAGAAAGAAATTAGATGCAAAAGGTATTTGGAAGCCGAGTTCGTCCCTACCGTATCACCAGAGTCCTATATTACGAGGAAAACAATTATTTGAAAAGCAAATAAGTATATGGATAAGAAAATGTTTAGGAAAGTGTTCACAGCCTACAGTGGATCAATATGCCTCTCAGGCATGATCACAGCGCTTAAAGAAACACAAAAAGATTTATAGAGGAGTTCCATGGGAAGGCAGCAAAGATGGTACCGGAATTAGGAGAACTGATCTCCGAGGAAAGGTTAAAGTCAGCTTGATGACGTAGATAGTGAGAAGTCCTTCGAAAGCTGCAGGGAAAGATCAACCGGAAGACATAACATTAAATGAAAAAAAAAACTTGACAGACTCGATGCAAAGAAGTGGTCCGGTAGCACATGAGTAGTGTATAAATGAAATGAATTAAGTCATATGAGATAATGAGTATGGACAACATACAGAAGTTTGAAAAATCATATGATAATAGAGAATGTTCAAAAGATGAGTCCCCACCCTCCTCCCGGTACAGCAGCAATACGTAACTACACACACACACACACACACACACACACACACACACACACACACACACACACACGTGAGCAAGAGAACACAAAACGTGCCATAAAGAGATGAATAAGTAATCATTGACAGTGTCGTCTTCATAAGACGATATTAAGCAGAGTTTTGTCTGATGCATCATGAATGTCAGAAGGGGAGGGCAAGGGTGCGTGCCTGGGGTGTACACACCTTGGCTCTGAATATTCCATTTATTTTATTATGTATAGAGACAAACGTACTAATACAGGAGGGGAGGACTTCCAGCCCCTACTCTCCCACCCCTCGTAGTCGGCTCCTACAACAGGCATGGGATATGTCGCAACACATGAGGGTAAGTGGCTAACTCCTCAACATCATGCCACTGGGTTTAATACATTATCTAGTGGTGGTGGTGGACACATGTCCTGAAATAACCTTGAAAGTTGAGGTGAACTTGGGGATATTATGGTAGGGGAGTCAATGTTTGAGAGGCATGGAATGTGGCGGATCACTCGCCTAACGATTGTAATGTGAGGAACAGACGACTCCTTCACCTGTGTGTTACTTGTGTGGTCTACAACCACCTATCTTTATGACTGACGTCTGTGATACCTTGTATATTCTGCTATACCTTTAATGATTACAGAATTATTATAAACGTAACAAACACTATCGCGTGATACAGACCCCATGTGGGTGATAAAAGATGTGCCAAAAATGTCTTTTTTTTGTTAAATATTTCAGAACAATGTTCCACATACATGTTCTGAGAACACTACTGCAGAGGGTAAGGTGATAACTACATGAATCGACCAGGTAGTAACAGACAGAACAACTAGTTGGTTCTCTAATAAGGTCACAAAATCACCATGAATCGCTGTTGTCTACTCGATGTACAGAAAATGGGATTCTGCCCTTCGACTCATCATTTTCCTCATCTAACAACACACTGTCTCAAAATTCCGGGTTCACAGGCAGAACTCGCTGTTCATCCTTAATGTTGAAATTTCATAAGTTTCCATACTAAGTACTTATCTCAGCACCTGCAGGTGGAGGTGGACCAAGGGACAGTACTTACCTCAGCACCTGCAGGTGGAGGTGGACCAGGGGACAGTACTTACCTCAGCACCTGCAGGTGGAGGTGGACCAAGGGACAGTACTTACCTCAGCACCTGCAGGTGAAGGTGGACCACGGGACAGTACCTACCTCAGCACCTGCAGGTGAAGGTGGACCACGGGACAGTACTTACCTCAGCACATGCAGGTGGAGGTGGACCACGGGACAGTACCTACCTCAGCACCTGCAGATGGAGGTGGACCACGGGACAGTACTTACCTCAGCACCTGAGGAGCAGGGCGGGCGGGCGTCCACCGTGCCACTGAGGATGGTGTACCAGTTGGTTCCTACGTCACCACGTTGGTATACTGCAACACAAACCCTGCGTTAGTAACTCATACTTATACTCGTTAGTATACCTCACTAATGCCAATAATTCCCTACCACTTATACTCATTGGTGTACCTCTAATGCCAACAATCAAGTTAGCTGGTGAGGGAACAGAACAGATCATCTGGTGTGCCTAAAGTACTTGAGAGTGTGATGCAAGATATATTTCTACAAAATGTAACTAACCAATAT
>JAUUDZ010060198.1:0-10277 GCA_032361705.1 Panulirus versicolor | reverse complement strand
GAGGTAGCGCAAGGAAACAGACGAAAGAATGGCCCAACCCACCCACATACACATGTATATACATACACGTCCACATATGTTTAAAAATATGAAAACAGCACAATTTGTATGATACTGTACAATAATGGAACTTGTTCATACATTCTCTCAAACTGTATGGCTTCCATTCGTAAAAATATTCTGGCTTAATTGTGCAATTTCTCTGATAACACGTCAGTTCTGGTTAAAGGAATATAATCAAGCATCATTTATGCAATTCCATAACTTTAAACATTCAGAAAATTACTAACGACTTTACAAGTATATTGTGAGTCTTGGAGATGAAGTCTTCCAATCTCTATCCCTCTCGTTGGTTGTGAATAACAAAATACTGTGTACAATGTCGAACTAAATGATAAACACTGTATACATGCGAATTACATTGTCTTCTTTGAACCGTAATGTAACATACAGGAAACCATTCCTCCTTCAACAGTGCACAAGTATATCAAGTATATAAATTTGAATTTTGCCTGTAAGTGGTCACACAGCGAGCGAGTCATCTCCGACAAAGGAGTCGTCAGTAGACTGATAGGAATACAGCTCGTTACGGACCTTCTCGCTTCAGAGGAGCCTATCATATCCTTGTTCTTGTTTCATGACCTGCACAATTTAGTATTCTCACTGCATTATCCACTTTTCTCTGCATTATCCACTCTTCTTAGGGCTTGAGCTGCTGTTCTTGCTTCTTGATCTGGTACTCTGGTACTCTTGCTGGATGAATCGGTATTGATGCTGCACGACTTATTACTGCTGGTGCATGAATAGCTGTTGTTGGGGCATTATCCGCTGTTCTTACTGTATGATCTATTTTGTTAAACGACGTCACTAAGCCTGGACTCGCTAAGTCCCCGTTACTAAACAACAGTCGAGAGCATAAGTTCCCCTGGTTACAGCAATCGGTCTACAGTCAACCCAGTTGTTCATCCACCCCTATGAGATGGTATATGAAATGGGGGTGGGGAGGCCTCAGGCTAGGGCCTCAGCTGCCCGTAACGTCTCAGATAACATAAAAAGTAATCATTACTTGAGCCCCTCTCCCCACCACCATCACCAGTGAACCTCTATCATTGTGCTCCACCATTACTGAGTTGCATCACTACCCCAACAGTCCTCAACCAGTAAACTGCCATCTCTGAGTTCCCATCACTGCTCCATCATCCAGACTGTCACTGAGTTTTCATTACTGCTCCACCATCAAGCCTCCTTCATTGAGATCCCACAACTGCTCCATCAGCAAGCCTCCATCTTTAAGTTCCCAACGTTGCTCCATCACTACTCCATCAGCAAGCCTCCATCATTAAGTTCCCAACGTTGTTCCATCACTACTCCATCAGCAAGCCTCCATCATGGCCCGGTACTGCTGGAGGACAGGCAGGAAGGAGGGCATCCTAGTATCCCAGCCTAAGGCCAGCTCACATTGTCCTACTTGCATCGAGAGAGCCTGCAGCAATAACACAATTGTGGCATTAGCTAAACATGGTGACGGGAAAATGTTCATTATGGTATAAAACTCTGATAAGCAAAGTGGGTGTGTGGAACTTTCCCTGTGGTATAAGGTTACTGTAGAGATTTTTTTTAACGTATGGGGAGTTTTTCTATGGCATAAAGCTATTAAAAAATGGCATGTAAATTGGGAATTCGTTAGTAGTATAACTTTCTTAGCAGAAAATATGAATGTGTAGGGGATTTTCCTGTGGTATGCAGAGGCATTCTACAGGGAATGATGAGTACATGGGAAATTTTCAGACGGTAATGAATCAATTTAGAGAAAGCTGAATACATAAGTTATTTAAATACTCTGCGGTATAGTTATTCCGTGAAGAGCGTATAGCAAACAAGTTACAACCCAGTTCTGTTTAGCACGGAAATTTGTTTCTCAAGGAAAAGACGAAATTTGTCAAAAAGCTTCGATAAAAATGAATTAATGTTTGACGATGCGAAGAGTAAGAAAAGTAATGAAGACGTGAAGAGGAAGGGTGAGGATACATTACTTTGAAGACAAACTGAACTCGTAAAGAAAGAGACCGCCAAAGAAAAAGGTATAAACTTACGTGTAGAGAGAACGATAAAAAAGGAGGTATAACTTCGTAAAAGTCTGTTGTTATAGCGCGTGCAGCGTGCTGAACACTTGGGAATATCCCTGTGGTATACAAAGACTACTGATGAAATTTCTCTATCAAATGGCTAATACACCAGCCAAAGTAACACATGAGTAAACCGAGAGGACAAATGCAAACGAGAGATTATGTAGGTGGAAGAAAGGTGTATAAATACTGTTGTGGGCAGGGACGTATATAAGGGAAATAGCGCCTATGGCAAGCACTGAAATTGCTCCCCGGCTTGATTAAAAATGTACGTACAGTGGATGTACATAAATACATATACAGTGTAATAATAAACTGTTGAAGCGTTAGGCCAAACTTAAATTTACATTTACTCTTAGACTTATTTGATCAAAATCGTGACGTAGAAGTGGTAATGCAACTGCGAGTAGCAAAATATTACTATAGTTGAAAAGTAGGCGAGTTTCTTTTATATCTCACAAAAGTAAACCGTTGGAAATGTCAATCGGGTAGCATGTCAAAAAACATACCCGTTGAGTGGCGTCCCCCCTTCAAATGGCGCCCAGAGCACCTGCCCTACCTGCCATACCCTAGATACGCCACTAGTCGTGTGATGTGGTTCTCTGTCTTCCACGTACGTAAACATACTTATGATACTAATTATCATTTAAATCTAATGAAAAATCAAATCAAATGAATATACGAGGATAGTACACACCTGCAGCGTAGCCCTAGCGTCGTGTCCAGCAGCCCGGCTCCGCCTTAGCATCTCCAGCTGTAGCCGCACATCCTCCCTTGCCACCCGCACTGCAAAACACAGAAGCAATTTTTTATCATAATTTCCTTCTGGATTTTTCTCTCTAGTTAGCAATACAGAATTCTAGCTATAATGTTTCGAGTGCAAGTCAAGAATTTCCATAAGTCGTCTCATATTCCGCAAGGATCTCTTCGGTGCTCTGCCACTCAACAGGTACAACTTCATGGATTTAGTTATCACCAATTTTTTCTCTCTTCAGCCATATTCTTGTAATGTTTTTGACAGGAAAATATTCTTTATAGTCATAACAGTAATAACAATCGATCAAATGAAGTATCTTTTATAATCTATATTGCCTCAAAGACTTCTGTATTACATAATAGTCTATCATATATAACTATTCATCGCAATGTTGTTCTTTACTTACATTTGATTAACTCAAAAAGTCACCACCTGTTTTTCCATATCCATTAATGTTAAAGAAATCTTTTGTCTGTCAATAAACCATCATTAAGTTCGTACCCATTACCATAATGAAGTGGATTAAGGGCGAGCACCTATAAACTTTCTATAGTTGTAAATCTTGCAGGATTGTAGTGCCCATCCCCGCTGGCCAGCGGTGAGCCGGGATTCCTTGGTAAAGTCTTCAGATTATTAGAATCCTAAAATCTCATTTCGCAGCTGTTTGAAGATGCTAGGGGTATTCTGGCATGGTGGGATTGTAGTGTTCTAGGAACAGGTCAGTTGTTTTAGCGTGCTGATGGCTTGATTGTCGTGGATGTCGCCTAATTCTAGCGCAGGTTTGACATGGAACAAGTACCGGTAGTGTTATGTTAAAGTGTGCTGCAACATACCTGTTAGCCTAGTCAGTGGAGCCTCCAGTAACCTCACCACACCCATCACCAGGTTGGCGATGGTGGCCAACGTCGACACCTCCTCGTCGCTCAACTCTGCGAAGATTATAATCATGTCAGTATATCATGGATGCTCAGGAAGACCTGGAAAGTAACAACCAGAAGTTCCAGTTCCCACACAAAGCTGGAAGCGATCATTTTAAAACAGAAAAATACGCAAAACGACCCAAATATAAGCAACACGTCTATTCTTTCATATGTATTTACGAGTGGGCAGATTCCAAGAGAGAATGTATGTTACAAATGATGCACGCAGCGTGAGCTGCAGGAGAAAAGAAAAGTTGGTTAACACTGCTGTTTATGGCAAATGTTGAGTGGTGTGGTACTGACTGTATGAAGTCGGTAAAACCTCATTGTAACGTATATTGACAAGCAATGTCACACTCTACTTTTCTAAAAGGCATTTTCAAAATGGCTTTACTCACCAACTTATTACAGCCACTATGCGTGATATTATCAGCTAACTCATGATTATATATCTCGTCAATACACTGACACGAGTCATTGATTTCTTATGCATATATGAAGTTCACTGTATCAATATATTTCCATGCCTGAATGATGTCTGTTGGCTACTTTACCAGCAAGGTTTTTGTTGGCGATGGTCCTGAGGGTGGAGACGTGGAGCTGGAGGAGTATGTGGTGGGTGGGGTGCAGGCGAGCCTTCAGTCGGTCGGCAAGGGCGGTGAGGGCGGCCGGGTCAGTTGGACACAGCTGCCTCAGCCCATTTCCCACTTCCGCCCCAATACCCGCTACCTGACCACGCACAACCAAAGCAAGATCAGAAAAAGTATTTTGAAATTAGAAAAATACATTTCTTAGTTTTATATCCAGGTTAAATCACTTCTCCTAACGATATTTACCATTCAAATGGACACTTTAAGAGCTTGCATAAATATCTAGACAAATTGCGCACTGAAAAAAAAGGAATTGAGAACACTAAATCATTAACAGCAACGATGACACATAAAAGTAAACGGCAATGAAAACAGTGAGATATCTGGCTGGGCTCGTTAGGGGATCTCCAGATTAATATTTAGATTTTAGTCATGTGCATAACTGTTTTACTATAACCAGACGGAAGTTGGAGGAAAGTGGAAGTGGAGAATGAGGAACAAACAGGACGTGGAAACGGATGAAACAACCACTAAGATTTTGAAGGCATTTATGAAGGTATATTATTCATATAATCTACACAGACTTGGAAAAAGAGTTGTCTCAATGAACTCCAGTATTGTACTGAATGTATTAACGAAACGTGTGAAGGAAGTTATGTAAAAACATTCATTTTTTGTTTTGAATGGACTAGAGAAGTAGAGTGATATACAAATATAATACCTGATATACTATACCTCCTTGGCTGTAGCAGTGTGAGGGCATCCAGAGTGACATATCCAGTCAGCCTTGGGATCGAGGGGTGCTGTCGACACTAAAGGTCCGCCACATCCCGGGCACAACGGAGACCCCATGAAGGTCCCAAGCTCTGTCGGGTCGCAGCAGCGTCTGCAAGTACATGTGAACTGCTTGGAGAGTCGCAAGTGGTCCTGACGGAGCATAGTGGCCCACTGTGGGTCAGTGTAGCAGGTGGTGACGACCTCTCCTTGGGGGATGTGGTCCACGGCCCTCAGTACCAGATCTCCCGCGCCGGTGAACCACTGTTGGGTGTTGGAGCGACAATCATGCGTCAAGAGGGAGGCGAAGGGGTAGAGTCCGTGTACACGAGTTCCCCATCCCAGTGGCACTTCAAAGCCATTCGTGTCCCACACGGAACATATTCGGTGGACCAGCGTTGAGTCAGTGGCAACGTGTAACTCATTCATTAAAACATCAACAATGCGCTTCTGGTTAACTCTGTATCGCTGAGATTCCTTATCACTGTTTCCCTGTAGAGACAAAATGATTTTCCTCTTCAGGTCACTATGACTCATTGCCAGAAGCGTTCGCACGGCGTGCACTACTATGTAATAACGCAAGGTTTTGAGATGCTTTTGCTGAATAGCAGCCTTTTGCGCCTTCTGAAAGAGTGTCTGCGCCTCAGCACGCTGTTCTGAGGGCATGGCATTTAACCGTTCCCGAATAAGAGTTTCTTCTCTTTTCCTTTCTCCTCCCTCAGTTGGCTCTCCCAGACCCAGGCCCTGTAAGACTGCACATTCCTCCTGATGCTCTGCTGTTGAGCACTCTGCGCTGCACAAGAAGAAACCACACGAAGGGCATGTAAAGTCCTCAGCTCGTTTGTAGCAGGTAGAGCAGTAAGGCGGAGATTTCTCTCTGAGGGAGAGGACAAGAGGCGGCTCCACGATCAACACTTCGCCCGGAACAATGGTCCGCGTCGCTACCAGGTGCCGCCCGAACATGTCGTTCACTGCCACTTTCACGGGAGGAGCCACGCCGTCATTACTCTGTAGCTCGGGTAGGTACGTGTCCCATGACAAGTTTTTAGCCCACTTCTTAGTCCTGCTGACCAAAGTTTCATTGGAGAGGCTGAGGTCTGTACACCAGGGAGGGGGACTCGCCAACCAGGTAACATTATGAGGCAGGAGGTGACACATGTACTTCTCGAATATTGCCACACCTTCTAAATCCGCCTTCTCCTCATTGACACAGTTCGTACAGTTTTCTAAGCTCATTTTGGCAGATAACGTTTCAACAGCAGTCATAGTTCAGTCCCAAAATACTGCAATTTCTTTCGTATGTTACACGCAACGTTCTCATCAAAGCAGTTCTTCACCTTCCAAAGAGCACTATTTTATGAAAAAAAAAACCAAATACATTTTAGATATTTTTCATCATGTGCACGAAGTTCTAAAGTCACCCTTTTTTACAGTTCAGAGGACGTGTCCATGGTATTCATGTTGTCATTTGCTGTGAAGCAATGGTCCAGTACCAGGATGGCAGTATTATGTTAGGAAGTTTGGTCAGGCAGTTACATTTAGTATATACTTGGTCAGTTGGCTAGAACAGCTTAGGTTAGGTGTAAGGATATACAGACGACAAGGAACCACCGAGTGCCCCCGGCTGGGGTGATGCCCTACAAACAAAGGATCAGAATCATCGTATTTTGTGATCTGCTCAATGTCGTTGCCCCTTATTTTACCGACAGTGTGTTTGTTCTCGTAACATATACATTCGCTCTTCGATGGGAGCAACATAATCTGTCACATGAACACATGTTGGTTTTGTCTGTTGTCGAGATCAGTGTCTCGCACCGCTTCTGTATCAACATTATCTGAAGAACTACTGTTCGCTCGAGCTGTTCCTTCAGAGTCACTATCCTCATTCTCAAATCGATATCGGTTTCAAGTCTTGGCGATCGTTGGTTCCTGGTCACTAACCTACTGAAGGTTGGATCAAAATTACCTTAACTCGCTATATCTCACCCACCTAATTCAAATATAGCCAACGCAGCCACTAACTGTAGTGTAGTCGCAGTAAAACGAATTGAAACTGAAGCTGAAGTAAAGAAAAACAAAAGCATTCATACGTGTATTTCAGGACCCATTCTGGCATCCTTCTCACCGCATTCCACTAGACTTTCTTTAGCATTAATGTGTCTCATCTGGTGAGAAGGCCGAGTGGATGAGGTGCATTCTACAAGCTGAAGGTGTGTGTGTGTGTGTGTGTGTGTGTGTGTGTGTGTGTAACTACAAGTCTGAAACGAACCTATTGCACAGTAATTGTAATTACTGCGTGTTCCCGGAAAACGGCTGCATATGGAAACATCGTGAGATTGAGTTGCGGCAACAGACACAAATGTACACAGAATGCTAAAACGAAAGTGGAGGAAAGAAAAGAGAAAATGAGAAAAAGATATACAGAAGGAGAGACAAGTAGAGAGAGGAGGAATAAAGGTGTGAGTGAAGCGAATGGAAGCCGTTATATTAGCAACATCAGGGCGGAGGCTGTCTGAACCAGGGACCTTCAACCGTTGGATGACTCAGTAACGTAAGATTTGTCGGACACCACAAGGAGTGCTGCTGACGACACAGGAGCGGGAAATCTGGTGTAAATTCATGTGGGTGTTGAGATCGGTGGGGGCGATGACCACAACCCCCACAAGTTGATAAAGTTAATCATCTATACATTTATACAATCATTATAACCTTTTAATTCCCTCGAAAGAAAAAATGTGTATGTATGTCTGCTTAACTGTTACAATGATTTATACCAGCGTTTATGTTTCATGGAACAAACACACTGCGCGTCTCCAGCCTCCCACCATTGGACGCGCCTCGTATGTGGACTCGCCTGGTGGAATTTTCATCATTATCAATTACTCTACCAATTTAGTTGTACACAGTGACTGGTTACGGTTATAATTGTATTGTTTCCTTACATGTGGTTAGAGTACGAATATTTGTGCGTGTGACTATTTACTTAGTAACAAAACAGTAACCACACACACACACACACACACACCTTCAACTTGTAGAATGCACCTCACCAACTTGGCCTTCTCACCAGATAAGACACATTAATGCTAAAGAAAGTCCAGTGGAACGCGATTAGATGGATGCCAGAATTTAGAAGCTCGAGTTACTGGGACGCGGGAAGTCCTTGAACAACCTCCGCTGGTGGGTAGGTGTGGGGGTACGGTAATGTGGTAGTGGCGAGGATAGTATAATTACCTTTGAATTCCTCGAGCCTTAGAATGACGTTCAAATCACTTGTTTCTTCCAAGTTTTGAAAAGGTAAGTTTTTATGGGTGTAACTTATTTTCCCCCTCCGTATTAACTAAACACAGCTGGACATGTTGAAACACAATGGAGTTCGAATAATTTGGTGAAAATCCTGATGTTTTGTTTCATCGCTATTCTTCATCACTTGAGGAGGTGCCTAAGATTTTGTTAGGTGTCCTTGTTGATTTAGACTTTGTTGAGTAAAGCTCACTGTCTTGATCCGTAAATGTAAAAAAAAAAAAAAACTAACCTACTTTTTCTCCTTATAACTGGACATATCTGCGAGTTCACGATAACATATTCAAGAAATTAAGATAATAATTAATGAAATAATTATAAAAATCTTAACTTTATTTACAACCCTTCACGTGAGCGATCATATATCGTACCCTCTCCAACCACACAGGCAAGGTCTTGACAAAGTCAACAAATGCCCCTGACAAGCGGAAATATGTGGAATATCTCGCAAGCCCTTAAGTCAGTGTCGTTGCTCAATTTTCAAGATGCATCCATTACCCTGTCTAAAAACATAGGAATCTTCCGTATGTCTATACCTAGAGCCACAGTCTGGTTATCGTTCTATTTATTTAACCAAAAATAATCTATTCGGCGTATCACATTTTTGACGGTCCGCCTGTGTTCGCTTACTGTGGAAATCCGCTATGGTTCCCAGTCTGATTTCGTCATTGCGTCTCGTCTAAATTTAAATGATACACGTTTTTCACACAGACACATACACACACACCAGTCTAAGCCAGCTACCTATCCATTGACAAGCCCCGTGGGGAGAATGGACACCTGGGTTGGGTGTGGGACGACTGTCGTGCCCAGGACGCGAATCCAATGGGGGCCTTGCCGACTCGCGGTCAGCAACGCTAACCACTACTATGTGTGCTCTGCTTGACTCTTAGAGGTTGACAAGTTGCCCTTTCTCTGAACTTGCACATATGATGGACACCTGGTTTTAGTATATGTTCCGCCTTTATGTGGAGAGTTTGCTGGACTTTCTACATCATCCTTGCGTTAGACACGTTATACTGTACTTAGCACCGTACTTCAAGGACATTACATGATTGAAACTTCATACTTACACCGTGGGTAGGTATACCCCCTGTATATATGATGGACTGGTTAGATTTCTTAACAAGCGGTTAGGAGATTTATTAAAAAGCGTAATTATTCTGCAAGACTTGTGACTCATGTGCGTTAAGTGACGGTAAGTGTAAATCTATAACAAACTATGCACATTATGCAAAGAACAGATATGCCGTACATAATTCTCTGTATTCAACTCATGGCGGGGCATCAAGCCACGCAACTGCCTGTTTTTATACAGTTTTTTGGTAAATTCTTCACCTGAATTATCATGGCTGCTCCCTCTTCTCTTTCACTTACGACGACACAAACAAAAACGAAACCTTTACAACTCGTCCTCTTGATGCACTTTTCCTCTAACACTGTATGACTGTATCCAGCGTACCGCTGCAACTGTACCTGAGACTGGTAGGCGGGTCGACCGCCGTGCAGCCACTGGGCCCGTGCTAGGGGCGGTAACTCGGACAAAGTCGACGAGAGGCCTCTGCTATTTTCGGCGCCCGCCGCACACACCCTTTAACTTCCTCCCCCAAATACTCGGTCTGTCTATGGCCCCTGTGTCTAAGACTTCAATGTCTGAATTTACGTTATTCTTTTCTGTCGATGTTTTTACCAGGAAACCATAACTGCAACTGCATGAATGTTTATTGATGTTTTTCAGTCTCCTAACCATCTAAAGTTAGAGAATTACGCAAGAACCTCATACAGACAGACAAATCGGGAGATAGAC
>JAUUDZ010060187.1:0-10277 GCA_032361705.1 Panulirus versicolor | reverse complement strand
GCCATTGCAGTTGAATTTCTTAAGGAAAAGGGTGACTGCTCTTGACTGGTTAGTTAAATTGATAAATAACGGTTTATTGGATTTAGGCCAACATTCGGTTGAAAATACATAGTTGAGGCACCAAAAGATTTTACAGCGCTGGAAGGTAATGACAGTAACTAGTTCACTTATCATAAGAGGGCTTAGAGAGAAGGTGGGCTGGCTATTTCCAAGCTGTGGATAAAGCACGTAAGTGAGGCACATTCAGACAGTCGGGGTGGCAGATATACAAGAAAGTTTACAGACTAAATACTGTGGTTTATTCACTATGCACTTAGTTGAACATTAAGTGAAGAACGATAACAGTTATACAATCGTAGGTATGGCTTAGTGAGGTCCCTGAGGATTGCCGTAATGCCTGTGTAGTGCTAATTAACAAAGGAAAGGGGGATATAAGCCACCATTGAAATTACAGAGGTAACTTTTTCAGTGTACGTGGCAACTTGTATGGGAGTGTTGAGCCAAAGGATCATGTTATGCAGAGAGGTTCGGATTGGGGAGGAATAATGCGGCTTCAGGTATGTTAAAGATGTGTGGATCAGATGTTTGCTTTGAAGAACGCGAGAGAAATATATAAATAGAATTATTTGAATATGGCACTTATGGAGCTGGAGAAAGCATTAGACAGGGTTGATAGAGAAGGTCTGTGGAAAGTTTCGAATATATGGTGAGGGAGGAAAGCTGACAGAAGCGGTGAAGCGTTTTTATCTAGAAAGTAAGGTCAGTGGAAGGAGGAAGAAAGGAGAGTGAGTGGATCCAGGTGAATGTTAAAATGCGGCAGGGATGAGTGTGATGCCACCATGGCTGTCTAGTGTATTCATGGATGGGGTGGTAAGGGATGTAAATGCAAGGGTCTTGGAGAAAGAAGCAGGTCAGCCGTCGGGGATGAGGCCTGAAAGGAGTCATTTCTTTCCTCTAAACACGACGTCAGAAGTTGGTGTCCGAGTTTGGGACTGCATTTGAAAGAAAGTCGAGTAAACGTGCATAAAAGCAAGATCATTAAGTCTAGCAGTGCAGAGGAAATCAGGTTCGTTGGACTGCGACTTTTGATTGGATATCTGGAAGTGGATATGACAGTAAATGGATCTATGGAAGCTGATGTAAGCCACAGGCTCGGGGAAGCAGCTGGTGAGATACCTGATCATTTGCTGGTGGATGCAAGGGTGAACATAGCAAATGGTATGGGTGGGTAGAGGATGCTAAAAGTTAGGACGCTTGGAAAAAAAAAGGCTTGTGTAAAATACTACCAAAAGAGAGTTGGTGAAATATGGCAATAGATGAGCGAAACGTAATTTGAGGTGTGTGTAAAGAAACGGGAGGCATTTAGGGAAGCATAACTTCAAGGGAAATGTATACATCAATGAAGATAGAAAAGGGGGATTCTAAAACTTTTGCAACCATAAACCAACGCAAACTAACCTTGAACAGAAACCACTTTACTAAAACTTTGTACGAACTAGTTTACAAAGACAAGACAACCTATACACACAGGCAGCCACAATACACACAACACAGCCTCTAGCCCTCTTGGAAAGCTTTGACGGTGCCTGGAAAAATACGTTCGGAAAAACAGAGGAAAATACATCAAAGAATTACCAGCAAGTTCTTCAGTGCTTCTTCTGGGCGATCCCTCCTTTTTGTCCTGTGGGGTTGCGAGATTAAGGAAGTAAAATGGGGGAGGTGGGCTTTAGGGGGGTGATGGTATTCTGGGAGTATGATGGGGAGATGGGCATGGGGTTACTGTAAAGAAAATGGAACCTCGGGAATATGGAACGAGCAATCGGGTTTCAGTGGTATTGTTGAAAAATGATCAAACGTTACACTTAGGACGAACGAAGTCTGAAGCGGGGACCCGGAGGCTCTGTGTGGGAGGAGAGGACCCAGGGGACGAGGATGAGACTGTGGTGGAGATGGCAGTTCCAGAGTATTGTGAGGTAGGTGGGGGTTCCAGAATCCTGTTAAGGGGCAGGGCTTCTGAGATTCTTTCTGTTGTGGAGACGGGGCTACGGGTGTTCTGTGGGGGAGACGGGGCCCCGGGGTTCCAGGATGTGTGGAGATGGTTTTATAGTTACCTTGGAGAGAACGGGACTATGGGAGTAAAGTTGGGGAGGAGAGGGTCAGACGATACTGCAGAGAAGGTAAGGATGTAGAGAAATTTTACTCGAAGTGAGGCTACAGGGGACTGTGAAGGTGGTGGGTTTACGGAGGCAATGTAGTGAAGATGAGGTACTGGGGTCTACTGTGGTAGAGACTGGGACTCTGAGGAGACCGAAGGGAATATCAAAGCTCACGATGTACTGTGAAGGACGTGGCATACAACTCCACCTACATCTTGACAGACTCGAAGCATCGTATTTCAATATCTTGAACGTTTACAACTCAAGTGGTCCCCATTTACAGAGGAAAATTGACCAAATAGTTAGGCCAACTTCTGCTGTAATTGGCACTCGTGCAGTTTTCATGGCCTCGACCTTGACGTGGGGTAAGAGTTTCTGATAAATTTGTGGATACTTTACCATCTTTCATCGTCGATGGACAGACGTTTCAAAAGTGGTTAACTTTTCTGCCAGTCTGAGAGAGAGTTTGTTGTCCCTCCGGCACTCGAGCTCATCTCGTCAGCACTTGGTTATACTGATGTCCATAAATAAACGAGGCTTTTCCTATCATTTCGCTACAGAAGAACGATTTGTGATTGCTGACTGGTTGGCTGGACAGTTGGGCTATAGGCTTATCAACTAAAGGGACTTATAATCACGACCTGATAAATCTACAAAGCCTTATTCATTCGTTCATCTATTCTATCATCATAGGCACTCACGTGAATGACGAGCTTTGAGCTTAAGTAAAAACGAATATACACTTTTTAATACGATACAGATATTCATACAACTTTACACAGGAAGGACTTTCATATATCTACATTCAATTTATGCTGTGGTAACATCTGGGTAAATTCTCAGGTGTGTTAACCAACTACCCCATCGAAAGAATGAGTAAATGATTTTTTGTACAATGAACACACACACACAAGTAGTTTTAATTAACTAGTCTTTTTTCATCTTTTTCGGTATTCAACGCGATGCAGGTACACTCTCTCTCTCTCTCTCTCTCTCTCTCTCTCTCTCTCTCTCTCTCTCTCTCTCTCTCGCGGACGGTAGCAGCCACCTACCATGCAGGTATTGCTAGTATTAGCCGCCCGGGTTACTGGGGCGATTAGTGATGGATGCGGATTAAGCCAGACCTTCAGTGGCTTTGACCGTCAAGTTCCAATCATCTGTCCAAGGTCGCTGTCTTCTCTTTCTGCCTCACCCACATGTTCGCTGATGGTAATCAGTCCACAAACTTCAATTCTCCATCTTTCGCAAAGCTGTTTACTACACTTTACTCGCACGACTCCTTCCTCCTAATTCGAGACTTCTTGTGCTCTTCTAGTTTGCGCTACGCGCTTGAAAAATCTTCCTGCGAGTACTCTCTCTCTCTCTCTCTCTCTCTCTCTCTCTCTCCTGCACTAAGTTATCAGCTTTCAGTCCACAAACAAAGCTTCTCAACTCTATCATACGAGTCATTGATCCACCAAATGCACTATTCAACCCACTATTGAGTTCTCCTAACACCTCACTTCGATGCTCAGACTTGCATCACCAGTCGCCATCTATCTGCCACTTCCCAAACTTTTCTTCCACCACGATCCTTCAAAACCTGCTAAAGTTTCTATCTTGACAATGGTAACTTTCAGCTTCCAACGCCCGATGCTTTGTCAGCCATGATTTATGGGTAAATGTTCTCACAAATATCCAGTTTTATTTCATCGTTCGCCATGCGAAAGTTTCCTCTTTACACCAGCGTAAGAAACTCAAACAAGTTCTTCTACAAAGCATACATTTCTCTCGCCTTCCTCATGCCTACAACGTATCCCTAGCTGTAAGACCTCCTTCACCCCAGGTCAGGGCTGAGTTACGTCAATACTTCTATCTGTGCCTTTCCTGACACCGTATTTTCCCCTGTTGAAAAATTCCTATCTGTGCAATCATTATTCTTCAGCCATTTGAAACCTATATCCCTGGCAGTTGATAGGCCTGAAGTCCATATAAACAATCAACCACCCTACATCTATACGTGTATGCTGATAAACCCAGACTCTCAGATTCAATTCTGTACACTAAAAGAATTCTTCAAGTCTTAACTATAGTCCCATTCCTCTATACTGGGTTAAGTGCATCCTGCCTCGTTGCAACATTCAAACGAGTCTTCATTCATAACAAATGTACCGAAGTAAAGTCCTCCTCAATACTAAAGCCACACTCGAATTCTCCGTCTTTGTACTAATTCATTTGCCAAGTGAGATTAACCTGTACAGTCACACTTCAACCCACACGCACACATAACACTACTCCTCTCCGGAACGCGATTAAAAGAACGTCCTCATTCGCCTTCTTCACCTGAAATACTCCCGAGCCCTCAGCACTTCGCTTGCTGCATCTCATCATCTCTTTTGTATCCTGCCTTTTCTCCTGACACTTTTAAACACTCGTCACGGATATTACCAGCTTCTCGTGTGCTTAAAGTTCTCTCTGCCTCTCAAAGCTGGGGGGTTTTTTTTCGCACCCAACACTTCAAACATTTTCTTTTAGAATTCTCATAGTTCCTCATACGTTACAGGGGTTATCCATCGTTTTCTACACCTCGCCCGCTGACGTAAGATACTTCCATTCACTACAACCGTGACGGTGATGCGAGCGTTGTAGCGGGTAGTAAATACGTCACACCTGGTGATAACCAACACTAGTCAAGACCACAGAGCAGTAATGATGGTCAATGAACATTCATACTTCATTAAGACAGATTTACCAAGAGATAACACTCGAATCGATGCCCAAGACTTCGTTTCCAATGAATTTCCTGCGCAAGGAAGGCTTTCCATCCAATGTTGGTACTGACAGTTTGTATAATAGAGCATCGTGCTAAAAACTGCTGCACACAGAGGGTTATAAGGCGCGTTTATTTTCCAGGACACGTGTGTGTTTTTCCAAGTAGATTTCAACCGTATGATTGACTACAACTGTCACCATATCGTCATATCTAATGATTATCAAGAATTCATTAAACTGGACTAATAAGCTCCATACAAAGCACTGGTGAATGGGCACTTTAACAAAGATTTGTGAAACATTATCAGTGTACTGGGTCCCGTGTGGTGAAGGCCTTCAACCTTACAGGTCGGGTCACACCGTGTGTTCAGACCTCGAACACATATGCAACCAGAGGCAAAGGTTACACAGAGATGCGAAGGTTACCCGAGTGTGTATACTGAACTACTGAAGAGGGTTCGTGAGGGATCGAAACTACTGGAAAAATGGAGACAGTATATTCAGGAACTGTGATTCTTATCTCCGTATGTGTGTGTGTGTGTGTGTGTGTGTGTGTGTGTGTAAGGAAATATGTATGACATGCGAGGTGTCGATGTGAAAGAAACAACATAGACATATACGTCCTAAGCAGAATGAATTAATGTAACATGAGCTGGAAATATGGGATCTAGTAACTGCAACGTGATCTGTATATACGACAACCTGATGACAGTGGTGTGGCTCAAGAACAAGATTACCAAGTGGACCACAAAGCCGATATTTAATTCTTTTTTTGCTACAACACAACCTGGAAATGTCAAGGACGATCTCAAGGTGGCCGGATGATATAGCTGAAGGTGATCAATATCACTTTACAGTGATAATTGCGACGTTAATACGATTCAGGAACGTAACATTAATACAACCTCGACATCTGGGAGAAAAACACAGCTTTGGTATAATACCAGGAAAGAGCAAGACAATGCGTAAACACGGTGGATAGATTCAATTCACTCCCCCAAAATATGATCAAAACTAACCAACCAACAGTTTCTCTGCCCACACGCCACCATTCATAAGTTAAGCATTATATTGGTAGCGGCCGGCTCCTTGCCAAGCCCTGCCACGCCTACATCCAACATTATTTGTAACTAAAATCTCACCGTCATACGCCAACGCCTCCACGTCTAACGACGCTGAAGACTCGTATTTTCCACCCAGTCTGGCACTATCCCCATTCCTATGGGCTCCCTTCCAGCCTGCCCTGGTGGATGCCATAAACATTAAGGATGTCCCTGATCCATTCTAAGTCTCTGGTGTTATTCGTAAGTTTCTACTGAAATGAATACCTATGACAGTGCTGTCGGCTTCCACTGTGCCTCATTGCTCTCCTCTCGTCTGTCTTCCGCAGCAGTGGGACGCGAGAAATGTCCCATTAGAGAAAGATGGACAAGACCCTCAGAGATAGGTCCTGGTGGTGAGAAAATGAACTGCCTGGTTAAGGGTGTTGCTGCTTCACGCCCTCGAAACTGGAGAACAGCACATGACTCCTGCATAACATCTGTAATTTGGCTTAATGGAAAACTGATGCTTAGGTTACATAACTACGACTATTTCTATATCTATACCTAGTCATTCTAAGAAGGCTGAAGGTTTGCTTGGATCAAGGAACAATGAAACAACCATCCGAAGCAGTAACCTTGGATAAAGCGAAGCCCAGCATATCAGTGATTACCTTCTAAAACTTTACTTCATAAGTATCTCTATTTTCGGACCTCAAAGGCTTATGGATAGAGGTGCAATTCTGATACAGCAAAAAAAAAAAAAAAAAAAAAATAATCGACCCTGGAGTATAAGTGCAAAGTGAGGTGGTGTTAAGAGGATCACAGCAAAATATAGGGTGTTTAACGTTAACCGGTCTTATTCAGTGATACAACTTATGTTACGTATACGAAGCTGGTGAACCGGTAAGTGAGAACCAAAGGACGCCACCTGTCTGGTGTTGTGACTGGGGACCAGTCGTGGGAAAATATCGTGTCTTATGTACAAAAGAAATTAAGACAAAGCCTCAAACATCTGCACAGCTCCATATATAAACTAATATGCAGAAAATAATCCTTGGGGCACGAGCGCTTTACTGACCATGTGTAAGCACGGGCATGCCTGCATGAAATCGAACCCTGAGCGCAGCATTCAGCCCACAGCCAATCCTAGCTATTCATCCTCTCTGTGGGAGTAGTTCATAAAGGGTACCTGGCTTAGCCTGGTTGTTTGTTTGTGTGTGTGTGTGTGTGTGTGTGTGTGTGTACTATTTATATATGCATATTTGTAAATATGTATCGTGTCTTCACTCCTATGCCATCGTTACTGACCATGAATTAACACGGGCCAGCCCAGGACCGGATCCACGTGGGTCTATATTAAACCCTGTTGTTCATCCTCCCCTCAGAACTGGTCGATAAATGGGTAACACGTTTAGGATGTTTATGTACATACACATTAGCAAAGACAACTTACATAGACAAGGTTAAGAGGCAGGGCAACACGAGTTTAAAACTCTCCCTGTAACACAAATTGTGATTGTATAACACACACACACATACACACACACACATATTCATAGGCACGATCGAGTGTTTTTCCTTTAAGGCTCAGGAGTTACCTTGAGTTTTGCCCGACATACAGATGAGAACCTCACCAGGAAGCTCTCGTTTAGTAAAGCTGACAGGTACGTACATGTGGATCACAGGTTCCCAAGAGATCGTATGCATACCACTGGTAATATAAGACTCGAAACGACGAGGAACAAGGAATCTGAACATACAGAGTAAACCATTGATCCCCCACGACTCATGGGACCAAAGTATCTCATTTCTGGCGTTTGAAAAACAAAAGGAAATGAAGAAAAAAGATTCAACACGATCGAGCCTCTAATAAGACATCCAAGTATATTATAGATATCACTTCAAACTGTTAGCTACTTTTTTTTGAGACACTTCTAGAGCAAGATTCCTTTACATACAACTCAAAGACATTCACTTTGAGACTATGTACAATCTGTATTTATATGACAGCGTGTAGTTTAAAAACGGTACTGGTATTGTTATATCAATACACAGTACAATGCAGTTACATTCCTACAAACCTTGCCATCCAGCTCTACAGCCCTGAATGCTCTTAAGAATTCAGGTTGTTGAGGCCAAGCTGATGTTACTGGAGGATATGCCATGTCAGAGTGATAGCCGATTTGGAGATCTGTCTTAACACAGTATGATATGTCTATTGTCTTGTCCTGTGTATATGGCTTGATCACATTCTTCCTTGCACTTATAGCCGTGGTTTTGTGTCGCTGGAGCTCCTAGCTTATTAAGCCTCCCCTGCTCACCCTTGGGTGAGCGGTAGTGGAAGATTACAGAGGCCACAAAGAGTCTTCGTTACAGCAGAGAATTGTCATGGCCTTCCGCGCCAGCCCACACCACTAGCCACACGCGCGGTTAGTGTCTTCTGATGTCTCTTCTCTCCCTCCTTTTGTTATGCCATCGATTAACAGATCCTCCTCGTCCTACCTTTTGGATATCCATGTCCCAGGGCGCCTCGACTTCCTCTGGACTATCACACACACACACACACACACACACACACTTCCTCACTCCCCCACTGCGCCTCTCTAAGCATCCTCCACACCGCCCTGAGCGGTTAAATAAACATCACTTCCTGTAGACCCATCCATTCATTACATCATCACAACCAACCATCCATAGCCCTCTATACAGACGAGCATATTACCTTCGACAAGATCACCCAACCATTACCTCTTACGTAGTCAGCCAACGCCACATCCCTCTTACACAGACACCCGTCAGTTATCCTTTATACTCCCACCTAACCAATCCCTCACAATGCCACCTGACATTTACCACATAACACGCCCAACCACACACCCACTACCCATATATAAGCCACCAACTAAACACCCGCCTTCACATCCAACCACACAAAGCTCCCCCGAAACACTCACCCATAAGGTCGACTCACAACACACCCACTTATCCTTTCGTTCCGCTGCTCTACCCGGCACCCATCTGGCTGACCTAAAATTCCTTGGTTCCTCTGTTCACACACACACACACACACACACACACACCGAACAGTGAAATTAAATAATTACATTCCCACTCCATTGTACAATGGTTAGTGTCGTAACCCACCAATCTCACTTGCCCGGGGATCAAGTTCCGGACAGAGCACCCGGTTCACAGCCGAACCCCATTATCACCCACACCTTATCTTGTCGGACCCCACCGAAACCTGGTCTTCATCTTCTCTTCGGGACTGGTCGATAAGTGGGTACTTGGCTTAGCCTGGTGTGTGTGTGTGTGTCTACACATTCAGGAGCAAAGACATGATATTTATATACAAGGTAAAGAGACAGTGCAACATGAGTGTAAAGCTACCCTTAACACACAAACAGTAACGAAATAGGCGAGTCATTTCTCATAAGAGAGAGAGAACTCAGAATGAGGCTAACAGACTTAAGTCGGTGATGGTCTTTGGGCGGGATGAATAATATCGCCCAGACAAAGAGGAAAGAACAGCCAAGGAAGGGGAAGAAATCAAGAAGCCACAAGATGCGATGGACTTCCAAGTTGTAAGTCTGGAAGTAAAGGAAGCGAAGAGAATCGTCAGGAACGGGCAAGGTGCAAAGGGTCGACCACTTAAGATTACCTTTGACACGGCGCTGTATGATAAAGTCGAGCTACAGGAGACAAAGACACTTGCCCAGTGGTTCATTTCACCGGAACGTCCTTTAGAAATAGCATATCTATGGAGCGGTGAGAGAAAGTGAGCAAGAACCAGCACCCTGTCTGGAGGAGACAGAACAGAGGAATCAAATTTTGCCAAATGGCAATGCTGCCTTCCCAACACAGATTCAAGGAGGACAACTTTGACCACCAAGTGGTTCCAGCATTACGGACACAAATGCGGACGGACTGGCAGAGGTGCTGTAGTACATCTTTAGTCTCAAAATGATGGATGACTGGAGCAAACTTAGGGTTGAAATTGTGAATGATGGACGCATTCAGAAGTTTAAAAAGCCGACCGACAAAAAAGATCACGAAATGGGGCTCCATAAGTGTGGAACTTCCTCACCGTACTGTGCAAAGAGATGATTACACACACACACACGACCCACCGTGTACTTGTTAGCGTTACTGACCACGAGAAAACATAGGTTAACCTGGGGTTGAGCTTGCATGGGTTCGAATCCTGGGCGTGCAGGCGTCCCACACCCAACTCTGGTGCTCTTCCTCCTGTACACGTCGGTAAATAGTTACACTGCCTTGGTTGGTGTGTATGTGCGTGTATATACACATAGGAGTATAGATGGTA
>JAUUDZ010060176.1:0-10278 GCA_032361705.1 Panulirus versicolor | reverse complement strand
TATTTTTATTATGAATATGTTGAAAGGTAAAAATAATATTTTTTTTGGTAGGTAGAATTTGGCAGCCCCCCCCCCCCCCCAAATACTTTTGATGATAGACAGTTGCTACCCAGACATCATTAAACAGTGATCATATCAACACCACAGTTTACATAAACCTGTGCTTGGGTTGGTCAGAGCATCCGGGTGGAGAGGATGCTGACGTCCGACTTTGGGGAGGCCCTTGGCAACGCCCTGGGAGGGAGTGTGACGAAGGAGCAGCTGACCAGGCTGTCGGCCCTCGTGACACTGCCTGACCTCGCTCTCGACCGAGACTACTTCATCCTCATCTCTGCCTTCGCTGAGAGACTCTTCTGTTATGGTGAGTTCTTCCTCACACATAGAGTCTTCCTCACACGTAGGGTCTTCCTCACACGTAGTCTTCCTCACACGTAGAGTTTTCCTCCCACGTAGGGTCTTCCTCACACGTAGTCTTCCTCACACGTGGAGTCTTCCTTACACGTAGTCTTCCTCACACGTAGTCTTCCTCACACGTAGGTCATCTTCACATGTAGTTTACGGGTGATAAGTTACCCCAGGATTGCTATGGTGACGGGTAAGTTATTGTAAGTCCCGACATGCATGATGTGAACAACGACCTGTCCTACTAATCTTCCCTCATATGATCAACTTGTCCAACCTCTGCCCCACCATGACCTCTGCCCCACCATGACTTCTGCCCCACCATGACCTCTGCCCCACTATGACCTCTGCCCCACTATGACCTCTGCCCCACCATGACCTCTGCCCCACCATGACCTCTGCCCCACCATGACCTCTGCCCCACTATGACCTCTCAACATACACTGTCTGTCATGACTCGTCACGTCGTCCTCAGAGCTTCTCGCAGCGCCTGACGTCCAGGTCGAACCTCGAGACCTGGTGGAGCAACTGGACTTCAAGCAGCTGGACGAGCGACTGGAGGGCGTCACCCTCGACTCACAACTGCACCAGCTCCTCACTACCATCAGGGACCTGGGTTAGGGCCACACCAGCTCCTCACTACCATCGGGGACCTGGGTTAGGGCCACAGCAGCTCCTCACTACCATCAGGGACCTGGGTTAGGGGCCACACCAGCTCCTCACTACCATCAGGGAAACAGCTTAGGTCTACATCACGAATACATATATACATCTGTGTACATATACACAAGTATACATATATACATTGGTGTACATTTTTATAACATTTTCACGTATTAGAATATACACATCAAAGAGTCGTCACTGGTCGTTTTCATTCCCTGATTTAGATATCTTCACACACACACACACACACACACACGTTATACACGTCCATACACCCATATGTACTCGTGGACTGCTAATCAATGAGACCATATATATATATACATTCATAACACCAGCCTTGGTATGTACATGTCCTTCCATCCTCACATACTGCTGCAGCCGTGGCACATAGAGTTAGACTTGTGTAAGTGTATATGTACGAGATATCTGCTGGACTATCATGTACGATACTAGCACTGTCCTCCAGCAGGTAACCTCGTCATACACCATCAGGTCTTGTGTCGTATGTCCTTCCCACGTCCACCTACATGTAGCTCTATGTCGTCTTATTCTCCATACATTACTAATAAAACTTAAATCAACCCGAAGTTTTCTTTTCATGTGTTAAATGTTATCCATAACAAATGAATATCTTCGGCGTCAGACTGCCTAGAACGAATAACGGAAATTGGTCAGAAATTATATCATTCACAAGTGAAATATGTAATGATACAAACTGAATCAGTTAATTAACCTTTGAACATGGAACCAAGTGAGATGTAATTACCCATTTGTCCTGCAAAGGGAGAGAGAGAGAGTTCTACGCTCGTGGGGATTCGTCTATCGATCTTTCTCCTCTATCTTACATCTTATATAGCTGAATGCTGACCACATTCTCTGTTTCACAACTCAGTATATTCCATTCGTCCACCACTCATGCTACAACATGTTTCTGTACATCTTCTCAAACAAGTTTCTCGCTTTAATCTCGTGTTATGGCCGTTTATTCTTCTATCCAACTATCTTGCCAAAATCTGTTCTAGGCGCCAACAAACTGGTTTAGAACTTCAATGGTTGTGATCAGGTCACGCCTTACTCTTCTCTTTCCCACAGTGGGCAAACCTAAGGTCTCTAACGTAACTCAGTCTGTAACTCAGTCTTCATGAAAATAATGGTACCAACCTCCTCTGGACCTTCTCTATCAGCTCTATGTGCTTCCTAGGCGCAATCGCTAAACTTGGGGAGAATATTCTTGTTTTGGCCTAATGGAAGATATGAACAGCTTGCTGAATACTTCCTCATCCATATACTTGAAAGCTGTTCTAATATGTACCAGCAGGCAATGTACATAATTATTATGAGATTCTGGCGACAGATTAGGGAAGAAGTCGACTTTCAAGTCCTTACATTCATATTTGTTTTTGGTATTTCCATTTTACATGTAGTAAACACCTTTATAGTATCAGGTCAACATGGCTGGGAATAAGATTCGGTGAAATCCAGCGAGTGAAAGAGTAAGACAGAACAATGTCAACAGAAAACGGGCCTATGTCAAGCAACAAGGGTGTATCATGTCACTCCATCAACAGACAGACTAACCCATGAAAATAATAGTCATAATAAAGGAGAAAAGCGAGTGTTGATCGACAAGGAAGGAATTCTAGGATTCATCTTTTCATCAACTCTTCAGTGATCTCTCAACTTAAAATCTTATGACCGACAATTTTCCTGACGTACTTCAATAACATCTACTGTAACACCAAATGTCCTCACCTTTCACGTAGTTGGGCCGAACACCGTACGACCCAGCTGACACCGACCTCCGAGAACAACACATCACACTATACACTTGGCTGATGTCACTGGCGCCTACCACACTGCTACATACACTGACTGACGCAAAACTATTGGAACCTTGACCGATCATCCGAGCAGTGCTTCAGAAGCATGAGACACAAATTCGTCCTGTCTCGGAATTTCGAAACAGCAGTACTTTCTCTGGCTGTAAACACGAAATCATTGCAAGAATAACTGAATCTGGTTTTTGAGTCTCAATTAATGGGCAGATGCTTAATGTTAACCCTGACTATGACAATAATGGGAGTATGGTTCATGTTCACTGAATCATGATTCATCGTGGTTTTGAAACTCGTGGTCACAGTGGTGCTCATGATCAAGTATATGTTGACAAACACGAGGAAAATGAAACACGATAAGTTCCCAAGTGTACTTTCGTGTAATGATCACATCCTCAGGGGAGATACAAGAATGAGATATAAGACGTAGAATAGTCAGTTGATATCAGCATATATATTGTAATTATCTTCTCGCCCATTCGTAATTAACTATTTGTACTGTAAGAGGAGAACCTTTTATACTCTTACTTGAATACACTTGAACTCGAACGAGGCTGTTTGTGGTAGTGCAGAACATAAGCTCATGGATCAAACTTTACAGAGACAGACAGTACACTTATCGTATAACTCAGGTGTATATAATGTCAGTCGTGGATAGAATCAAAATATTGATCAAGTCTATGCTCAAATATATCTATTACTGCGAGTAATATCAGACGAATCTATCCTTAAGTAGCTTGTTAGACCGAGATTATTGAAGCCTTTAACGATTTTGAATACTTGTATTAGACCACCTCTTAACTCTCTCTTTCTAAGCCAAGTCAATTCAGTTCGTTAGACGGGTCTCATAAGATTGGTTTCTCAGTCCGGGAATTATCTCAGTAGCTGGACTCTGTACTCTCTCCATTCTGTCTTATGTCTTTCCTCAAGAAGGAGGTTGACCAAAACTGAACACAACATTCAAGATGAGGACGCACCAGTGAGTTGTGGAGAGTAAGGATGATTTCCCAAGGCTTGAATTCGATATTCCTATCTGTGGATCTAAGAATTGTGTTTGTCCTTTTTACTGCTTCTGTGCGATGCTTATTTGGATTTAGGTCACTGGAGATGACTAGACCCAAGTCGCCCTTTTCCTCTTTTGCTTTTGTAGCTCAACAGAATTCATGCTGTAGCTTGCCTTTTCAGTTTTACTACCGATATGTAAAGCTTTGCATTTAACAATATCAAAACTCATTTGTCTCTTGTTAGCTAAGTCCGTCAGATTGTTTTTGTCAGCCTGAGGCTACAAACGTTCAATTTTGTTGTAGATTTATTTCCTAACTTAGTATCGTCTGCGAATTTAGATATCTTACAATGTAGTTCATGATCAATAACAATGATATATATATAAGAAAGAGAACCGGTGCCAAGACTGATCCCTGTAGTACACCACTTGCTACGTCTGACCATTCAGAGGCTTGACCATTATCTATTACACTTTATTTTCAGCCAGTCAGCCAATTTCCTAATCACCGAAGTATAACCCCATCTATCTATATCAATCATGTAACTTAATGTTTGTCAGTAATCACTGATATGGAACTTTATCGAACGCTTTTTGGGAATTTAAATAGATAACATTATCTACTTTACTTTCATCATACATGTTGAGTATATTGTTACAGAAATCAAGCAGATTTGTCAGACATGAGCGCTTTCGTCTAAAACCTTATGATGAAAATCGTTTATTAGGTGGTGGTCTACAGTCTCATCTCGAATGATGGTTCCCATTAGCTTATCAACTACTGACGTTAACCTAATGTTCGATAGTTTTTGGGCAGCAATTTTTAACTGTTTTGAATATCGATGTTACACTGGCAAACTTCCATCCCCCTGGAGCATTTCCCATAACGAGTAACTTAATGAGAAGAGCAGCCAGTGATTTAATTGCCTCATTCCTCGCCTCTTTCAGTATCCTCAGATAAAACTTATCTGGGGCTATTGTTTTATCTTCTCTCATCCCGTTCAGCGCTGATAGCATCTTCATGTTGTATTTCAATAAGTTGTAAAACGTTTTCCCTTCTTAGCAATGGAGCTGGGTTCGGAACTTGAGTTGTGTCTTCATTTGTATACACAGATGTTAAAAAATAATAGTTTGAGATCTTTGCCATGGCTTCTTGTCTTGAACCAAGTCACCATTTTCCGTTATTAATGGACCATTTGACTGGGTAATGAGTCTCTCGCCTCTAACACAACTATATGCCTCTTTAGAGATTCTTTTGGTGCTTTTAGCAGAATACGCTTCATACTGACGTTTCTCCACGCAAATTTACGCAAGTTATTCCGTCATAATGGTTATTTGTCTCTGAATTTCCAATGTGATCCTTTCTTAGACAACACGCACTTCTTTATGCCACTGTTCCACCACTTCGACCTCATTTTGGAACAAGACCGTCTTATACACATTGAGTCATATGTTCCCTCCACTACTTTGAAAGTATTACTAAAACTTTTCCAAGATACGTCCCTATTGTCCTCATTAACGATATCAACCCAAGATTGCCTTCAAGAGCAATGTGAAGACCACTGATATTTGCAAATCTAAAATCTGGTAATTTTTCTTTGCAACTTTCGTGTTGACCAGCGTTACTGTCTGTGTGGAAAGTTACCTCAAAAGTGATTTGTCTGTAATCACTTGGACCAAACTTTTCTCCAACTTCAACATATGAATGAAGCCTCATCTGAGCAGGGCCTCATCACTTCAACATTTTCTGCTATAGCAAAACTGTTGAACTTCTGTATACTTAACTTTTTCATGGTAAAACTTTTTAACATCTGTATTCATCATCTCGCAAACATGTATTCTACTCATCCACTAATCTTACCCCATAGAAACAATCATCGAACTTGAAGTTCAGTAATTATGAATCCTGCATTTGATGTACGCTAGACCTGCCTCCTTCTGTGACGGCACGAGGACCATCTGGGTCTCTCGGTCCACCTGTCGTGAACCTTCCTGTCTCCATGTTCTGTACAGACCCACTGTACCTCCATACTTGCCTTCCCTACTATTAGGTATGTCCACTATATCCATGCTATCACTGAAGTGCTTTATCCATGTATACGTAAAGGTTTAAAACTGAAACAGATTCATCAAACTATTTTAAAGCTTGCATATTGTGATCAGGTCACAACTCACTTTCTCTCTTCCATGGTGGACAATTCAAGACCTTTGGTCTTTACTTGAAAGCTGACTTTCGTAATTCCTGTACCATCTTTGATGCTCTCTCTGAACTTTCTATCTTTATCAGTTCTGTGCCAGCAATGGCACACTTGAGAACACACACCCGAACTGTGCGTGTAATGGCACTCCAAACACCTACACCCAACCCACGTCAGTAACGACACACCAGACAATGGGCTGTCACTGACAACAGTCTGTGCCAAGCTTGTGACCGACGAAGTTTTACCCACAAACTTCGTTAAGAAAACGAAAAAAAACTATAGTTTTCAAGGTGTTTATAACTTGAAGCTGACGACTCTATTGACCCTGGTGGTTGATAGTCGTAAAACACAAACCAACCAACCAACCAACTAACCAACCAACCAACTATACATCTGGTGCAGAGGGCAGCTGGGAGGGACGGGGCTGTGTGTGTGCACTGGGGAGAAGGATATGGAAATTCTCTCCTGTATTAACTCTCTAAATGAAGGAACAGAGGGAACTGAGCGAGGTCCAGTCATCCGTACCTGGCGCTATTTAGCTAAGGGAAAATGGCAAGGTGAAAGAAAAAAAAAATCGATAGACTGCACACACTCATCAACTTTGAGACAATCCCATTAGCAATAAGTACGTTCTTACAAGATCTCTGGATTTCCCCAAGTTGTCATGTTCACCCACATAAACCGTCAATTAATCCTAAATAATCATAATAACTACAACTACTATTACAAGTCTGCATTGCTTTCTCCGAATCAATAATTATACTTCTTTATATCATTCTATTTATTACATTATATATTAAATATATTTTTTATAAAAATATTTATAGATATATTGTGTTTATGTGTCAATTGACAGATTTATTATATATCATTCTGCAACACTTCTTGTTGAAAAGATAATGTTTTAAAAATATTTCCTTTCTCCTACAGTTGAACTACCAGATATGGTCGTGAACTTGCTTATAGAAGTATTTTTGGATGTACGCCCAGAGGGCGTCATGATAGGTATTGTAGAATGTCTTGATTATCTATAGATGAACATCCATAGGGCTTCATGTTAAGCAGTATGATATGTCGAGTATACCTTATATGTCCCCAGGGCGTCATAATATGTAATGTAATGCATGCCCACAACCGTCATGAAAAGTGGTGCAAAATATTCTGTATAGCTCATAATCGCTATCTTCCCTCCGGCACAATTCATACACAGGTGTCAAGTAACGCTACAACCAGGAGACTCAAATACCAGTTGCTCGCCTAACAAACTACAATCTACGAGTTTTACCTGAACAAATGTAAGGCGGAGCAAACAATAACAAACTTTTTCACAAGATGCAAACTGGAAACACAATGAGACATTGACAATGAATGAACCATTTCTTACCATGAAATCCAGTTTCATCCCAAACCCAGCAGGTTCACACACGAGGTACTAAAACAACCCAGAACACCTGATGATTCACATGTCAATATCGTGGGATGAGAGTCAGGCGTCCTGAACATTTCGATACACATGATCCACGTTGCACATTATCCCCATCCTACAGGCTTGTGCGCACCTCGCGGATGTACGTACCGTCGCTCCCACCTACTGGACTGACTAGGCAATGTAGGTATGCATGGATTGAATGGCTATGGACAGGTGAATGGTCTTATCAGTGCAGCAAACTCCCGAAATATGCGGAACTTACCCGATAGTTGCCAGAATAACACAGTGTATGCCATCCAGATTGCCTTAATCATATTCAGATGAGCTGGGAGAACAATGTTTGATAAAAGGAAAAGATTCGTAACCAAATTAAAATGATATTCTTCCATAGCTCTCTCACCGGAGCGGTCTCCCAAACATAGACTCTCATCATATGTACCCTATGTATTGTTCCTTTCTTAAGAAATGAAAGAAGACACAAGAATAATAAAACAGTCGAGAAACAAGTGATAAGGTCATTACCTTAACCAAGAATATAAAGCATGTGGAGGAAGTGTATTCGTAAGATAGCAGTAAGCGCTAAAGTCAACTCGGTGTTCACATGTCTTCTGGGTGATTATGCCACTTCTGCGTTCATGAACTGTTTTGTGGACTTGCTTTATGCCAAGATTTTCAAAATATATCAGAATAACATAATGTAAACCATCGAAATTGCCGCCTGGTTATATGGTTGGCCAAAACTTCTGCCTTACCGACATTTCGTTGTGATCTCGGCCCACATTGTTGACGACATAACGGTCATTTACTGACGATAAGACAATTTGCTGAGTTCTTATTCAATTATTTGTACCGCCAGTAGTCAATACATACGTACGGATAAAAGATATTTGTCGACTTGGTCTATCCTTAGTACAACAACTCTTAAGTTGACTGATGGCGAGACGATGATTCATCACATATATACAACACACACACCCGACCTGTGCCAGTAATGGCACATAGACGATAACTGATACCTCAAATGTGGGCTAAAATTAACGTGGGCGAGCTAGATCACTGGAATCCCTCAGATTTATTAGACTAACAGATCGATAACACAGAAAATATAAAGTCAGTTTTCTAAAGAAGGACTGAAACTTGACGTTGAATCAAAATCATAACATTTAAGCCATCCCTTCAAAGACCATTTTCAGATCAATGTTTCCTAATGTTGTTGAAGGTAAACTCTAGTATTATGTAAGATGATATTTTTTTTTTTTAGGTTTAAATACATCAGTATGAAAGGCACCGAATCTGTACTAGACGATATGATATTCTAAAACTAGAACATACCGAGGGTACAGATATATGTGGTAAGTAGTGAGAAATATGCCGTGCACCCGTTGAACACAAGCTGACATCACATTAGCGAGTCTTATGATCAGTACATAACATTCGATCTACTGCTAGTGGTTTCGACAGTTCGACTATTTCACGGGTGAACATATCCTTGAAGACATAATGACATTATATCCAAAATATAATGCCATACGTTGAGGTAAGTACACATTATGTGCATACATATATTGATCTCGCTAATTTTCCACATGTAATGATCAGTAACATATTGGATCCTGTAAACTGTCATATTTTACACAACATACACACACACACACACACACACCTGCGTCCACTCAGGCTCGCCCGTTGCCTTCATATATCGATCTTTTGCCTCCAGCTACGTCTACATATGTACCTTACTCCTGCGATGTTAGAGAAAGTCTTAGTTTTGTGTACCTAAACAAATAAAATCTAGTTTAACAAATAAGAAAATAAGTTCTTAGTACCACAATCTGTTCAGCTGTAGAATTTTAAACACTTTATCCTTAATGAATTATTATATTATTGACAAGTAGCAATTAGGGACTGCAGATGATGATTAGGATATCTTTTTATCAACGTACGATATCAGATAACACGATAGTGGGGAGAACTATTAATAGTCCAAGAGAACGAGGATTATAACCAAAACAAATTGCATATAATTACTCCAATGGGACGTGGAAGAACTTATCATAAAATGTAGATTGATGATATGTTTACTGGAATATATCTAAGTTCAAGACTGAACACTGAATATATCTTGATTGAGAAATTGTTGAAACTAGATCTTATAGTATACCATCATCACGTTAAATTCTATCGACACTTGGAATATAAAATGATGGTTATCTCATCTTCAAGTTCCAGTCAGGTATGGAGGCATAATGATGCTGGCCCGGCCGTGTTCCAGCAAATCACTTTATCATGGCATAACTTTGTTCATTCAAAGTTTCTGTGATTCACAATTCTTTATTAACAGAATCTCCTTTAATGAACGAATTTTCATAATCAATATTATGGAATATAATGATCATTGTTCACACTGAGGAATGATAAAGACCGAGGCCTATATGTCGTGTGGTCAGTCACGTTCTAATGGACAATAACAACACGACAGTGTGTGCGGCTCTGACAGGCAAAGGAACCTCGAGAAGTTTAGATCAGCACAACATCTGAGGAAGTCACGTATGGAAGGTGTATATGTGACAAGGGAATATAGAATTCATCATTACTCAAAACAGAACGTGTTCTGAGAGGAGTCACCAGTCCTACCATCACCTGCAGAACAGGAGTCACCTGCCCTACCATCACCTGCAGAACAGGAGTCACCTGCCCTACCATCACCTGCAGAACAGGAGTCACCTGCCCTACCATCAC
>JAUUDZ010060165.1:0-10279 GCA_032361705.1 Panulirus versicolor | reverse complement strand
CCTGTAGAAAATATCCTGGAAAACATTTACAGATCCTGGAAATATCCTGGAAAAAGCCTTGAATTTTATGTCAGTTAAAGAGTGGGAACCCTGTAAACAACAGAATTTTGCAAGAGAAAGTAGCTGAACAAAACATTAAGGATAAGGAAAATGGATTGAAAAGTTCCTAACTGACAGAAAGTTTAGTGTTGATAGGCATAACCATATTTGAAGAGAAAGATGTCCTATCTGGGTTACCACATGAAATGGTATTAGCCTCAATACTCTTATGATATCAGAAATTGACTGTGAAGTGAAGGAAAGGTTTGCGTGTCAGCATAAATGAGAGACTAGAATTCAGAAAACTTATTGAGAAGTATAGTATTCAGAAAACTTATTGAGAAGTACTAAACAGTATCATTCACTATGAGAGATAGAAACCTATTAAAGAAAATTTTTAATTTCTATTAAGCTTAATTTATGACTGCTGTGCTTGTGCTCTGTGCTGTGTGGTTACCAACAAAACAAATAGAAACAAACAAATTGGAGAGGTTTCATAACCACTTCACAAGGAAAATTGAAGGGCTAGGACGTATTAAATACACAAGGAAAATTGAAGGGCTAGAACGTATTAAATACACAAGGAAAATTGAAGGGCTAGAACGTATTAAATACACAAGGAAAATTGAAGGGCTAGAACATATTAACTACACAAGGAATATTGAAGTGCTAGAACATATTAACTACACAAAGAAAATTGAAGGGCTAGAACATATGAACTACCATGAAAGGCTGAAACACCTGCAACCTTTTAGCCTAGAAGGACGAGAAAGAAATATGCATGACAACAAAGTGAAGGTGCAAAAGAATCTCCAAGAGTACCATGGAACCAGAGAAAAATCAGAGGTAGAAATATATGACAGCGCAGCCAGGAAACTAGAATACTGCTGGGAGAAATAAGGAACGTGCATTGAACAACGGCAGAAACAGTTAATTCTTTGTGCTTCCTTAGGTGTGTTGACCAAACTAAAGTAGCTTATTCTAGTTTTGGCCATATGTATGATAAGAATAGCTTGTGGAATACTTATTTATTCGTGAACTTGAATACAATTATGATATTTGCTGGCAGACAGTTGATCTCCTTAACAATTCCCCTAATGTTGAACTATGGTGACATGTTAGAGACAGTGTCGACTTCCAAGGTTTTCTCACGCATAGATCCATATGTCTTATTTCTTGTTAGATGATAATCATATTTGGGGCCTTTTTTAACTGACCCATTCATATTACTTTACATCGACTCAGCTTGAACCTCATTTACCAAAATCGAACCATCTTTGAAGCTCATCAAAGTCTGCTTGTAAATCAAACTTGAATGTTTTTCACATCTCTTTTGTGACAGAGTTTAGGAGATTCTGTAAAAGGTTAAAGTTGAGTGATTGTGACAAACGTAAAGTGATGAGATGCAGCAGTGGTTTTAAAGTAGATCTGAATAGAGAGTACTTGGAATAAATGGAGTGCCATGGATACCTGAGAGAGGGCTTGCTAGTGGATGGAACCATAGTAGCTGAAGTGTTATAGTGTGGTAAAGAAGGCAAGGAACTGGGTGCATTGAGGAGTTAGCTGGATAAGTCATTGTTTTTTAAGGTGAAAAGGGGTACATTTGAAGATATAGTATTCCTGACAGTGTTATATGGATGAGTCTTGGGTCTCGAATGCATAGGAGTGGAACAGGGTGGATGTGTTTAAAGTGAGATGCCTGAGGACATAAAATAATCACTGGCTGCTTGATAACACCTACACAATGAAAGAAGGATCCCAATATTGCACTCAGTTCTATGCAGCAGCACTGCTTGACCCATCTTTCCCAAACCACTCCATAACTAATCAGCAACCCCCAAGTAGAAATGAAAGGTTACTCCCGCCTCACACTTCACTAACCTACTCGCAGATCCCCCTTACACCAACATATATACCACATACAAAACATATACTTAGATAACCAGACATGCACTAAACATCTACCGTCCTAACTCTGTATGAAACTCTTAACCCAGCAGATAAATCCACCAAAAGCCATGCTTCCTATGAGTCATGTTTTTCCATATACGTCATCCATCCCTACAACACTGTTAACACCATTTCAGTATTCCCAAGACCATACAGTGTCCACAAAAAAATCTTTTCTGTTCTGTAAATTTTCAAAGGTGATGACTTACATCTTAATATTTTGTCATCTTTCCTTTGGCCAAAAAAAGTAAGAATAATGGCCCATCAGACTGTTTTAAGAATAAATGGCCCATCAGACTTCTTAAACAGTAGTCCACAAGTGTATGCATAGTATATATCACCTTTTTAACTCGAGATTTTAAGAGGGCCATCGAGAACATGCTTGTGCATGCAGCCACAGGTCTGGACTAGTGGAACCCAGTCTTCTTAAAGAAATGCAAGACATCTCTAGCATGTGCTCTGAATTATCCTCTTTAGAAAAAGTCTGTATTATAGCATCATTCCCAAGAGTCAGAAACTGACCTACATTGTTCCACTCCACAAATGTGGAAGCAAAGCAGTTCCAAAAAACTATCAACCAATAGCATATGTATCACACATCATTAAAATCTTTAAAAGAGTCCTGGGAGGCAAGTTGACAGAATTTATAGATGTGAACATTCTGGATAACCCTGGACAACGTGTTTGCAGGACTGGAAGATCTGGTTTATGCGTTACTTGACTCCTATAGTTGAAACTCTGGTAAACAAAGAAGATGCTGATGTGAATTACACACATGTTGCTAAAGCATTTGACAAATGTGACCATGGTGTTATAGCTCATAGAATGCAAAATATGGGAATAAGCAGAAAAATTTGGAGATGAATATACAACTATTTAAATAACAGATCACAACATATAATTGTAAACTGTGTCATCTACAGTGCTCCCATAGTATAAAGCTCAGTTCTCCAAGGAACTGTATTTTCATCACTTTTCATCCCTCCTCTTCCTTATCTTATTTCTGATATTGATGCAGATGATACAAGAAAAAGTATGAAAATCACAGCAATAGAGGATGCCAAAAGGCCACAAAGAGAAATGACAAAGTCTTCAACTGGGCAAGCAAGAGCAATATGCTCTTTATTGGATATAAATTTAAACTCTATTTTGATGGAGAATGGAGAAATTTAAAACCACAGAATACCGGACAGACACAGACGCTATCATAAACTAGTTGAATAATGTGAATGACCTTGAAATATTAATATTTAACACTCTAACATTCAGTGAAAACAACAATTGCCTCATGCAAAAGGATGGCAAGCTAGATCATGTGGACCTTCAAGACAAGGGAAGAAAAACCATGAAAATATTATTTTGGGCACTATTTCTTTCATGAATTGAATATTGTTGCATTCTAACTGCTCCTACATGGTGGGTGATATTGTGGATTTAGAAAGTGTCCAGAGATCTTTCACAGCCCATGTTAATGTGGTAAAGGAACTAATCACTGGGAATGACTTGAAGTCTCCCTGGAGTGCAGACGAGAGGGATGTCATCATCTATACTTGGGAAATCTTAGGCAGTGTGGTTCCCAACTTACATTTGGAAATAACATCCTTTTTAGCATGATAGGCTTGGAAGACTTTTCAGAGTACTACTTCTGATACCCAAAGGTGCAATTGGCGGAAAAAGAGAAACACCTCAAACATGCAGGGCCTGTGATTCTTCAACACCTTGTCATCTACCATCAGAAACAGCATGGGATGCATGGTAGACAAGTTTAGGAGCACATTGGACAAGCACAAATGTACCAGATCAGCCAGGCAGGCTATGTGGGCCAGAGCCTGCAGCTGAGGGGATGAAAACTCCAAAGACTTCACAAGGTTTTCCTGAAGATTTGATTACCATCTATTGATGTGGGCATGGAATTGGCAAGGTTCCTGAAGTATTCTAGGTCTATGTTTTGGGTCCATTGTGTATTGATCTCTTGAATTAGGTGAGCAACTGATGAGATGTTGCAGGAAGAAGCCACTTGATCATGCATTCTGAGTTTCCATTGCACCTAGAAATCTCATGTGTACCCACATTTTCTTGCCTCCAGATGGGAATTTGGACTTTCTCCTCATTAGAGAGGTCAGAACCAACCATCTTGAAGTACAGGTGGAAGAAATACAGTGCACAGAAGCTACATTCCCAAAATGAAGTGGCAGCCAGGAAGAGTAAAGGATGAACATCCTTCCTTGAATATAGTCTGGGGCACATGCTCACTCTGTTAGAACCACTAGTCTCAGCAACCAGAAGTACGATGATTTCACCCTGCTTGCATTATATGCATGTATCTACATTAAACATTCTCTGTGTATCACCCTTGAAAATATATGGGGATGGATGATGTTATTTGCAATCAATGTACATTCCTGTGTTGCAACTATCACAAAGAAGGCACTGAACTTTTGATACTCAGTTGCCCTGCTTTCTCTGCACAGAGACATGCACACGTCATCATTGCACTATATGACCTGTTGTCTTGGCTGGTGGATATGGCTGGCTTCCTGAGTGCTAGAGGAGCATCATAAAGATAGAAGGGACAGTTGTGGCAGGAAAGAAGTAGCAAGTAGGAGATGTGGTAGTAGTGCATTGTGATTGAGAGGGTTGAACAGGCTATGCTGAAATGATTTAGATATAAGAAAAGGATGAATGAAGAAAGTTTAGTAAAGAGTATCTGTATGACAAAAGTGGAAAGTATGAAAATGGAAGAATGGAGTGAAAGGGGCATTGTAGAACTGGGCCTGAACATTCAAGAGGGTGTGAAGTGAGTATGGAATAGAAAAAATTGAAGCAGCATGGCATGTGGAGGGGGGTGCAACATTCTGTCAACTGGTTGAGCCATTGGTTCTTGGCATTACCTTTCTAAAGTGGGAACTGGAGAACAGGTGTAAAATGAGTTAGTGAATGAATAGCAGTGTAATGGTGGCACCGTACAAGGATGCAACAGAAAAAGAGATTTTGGTGCATATGCCGAATGAGGAATTGTAAATGAGAACATAATGAAAAGATTATCTTGTGTTATTTAGCTAGGTAATGATTTTTATGATAATGAGATCTTTCATAATGAGTGGTACAGATTTGACAGTGGAAGTGTTTCCTGTTTATTCAGAAGTCCAAAATTGATACTGTTGTGTTGTATCATCACCCACCCAAGAGAGAGTACAAAAACACTTTGAAACCCACCCAGGAGAGAGTACAGAAACACTTTGAAAGGAAAATTTAGGGTATGTAACTCGTAAACTATTATGGAAAATCTAAAGAACTGAAGCTATTTTGATTAGTAAAAAGAGAATGATATGATAATTTATGTGGGGCAATAACTAAATGATGAAAAGAAAACAGAGTTAAAAGGAAAAGCCTCACAAATTGGAAAAAAAATACAGGGTAATTAGATTGGCAAAAATTCTTGAAAATAAAGTTCTTTCTTTCTCACCTATTTGTCTTTTCCTGTCTTAACAAGGTAGTACAAGCAACTTTTAAAGAAATGGCCTTATTTGATTAGATATCTCAGCAAACTTAATGTAGATATTTTAATAGAGGAGAAAGAATACTTCCCACATATTCCCTGCGTGTTGTAGAAGGGAGCTAAAGGGGGCAGGATTAGGAGTTTGGAGCCAAGCAAAGAATGTTCATCCCCCTCAGAGGCTCAACCTGGTGTCTCTGAATGTGCATTGATGTAACCATGATGAAAAGATGGGAGAGATATTATGTATGAGAAGTGGTTTTTGAATATTCTATCTCAGATGGGAAAGCAAGCTAAAGGGTAAGAGGAAATATGGTGTGGGAATATTTTAGGGGTAAAGTTAATGTGAGGGCAGTCGCTAAGGAAGAGGTAGCACTATTCTGAAGGAAGAGTTGTGGGAATGCTTGAAAGGCTGTTAGGAAGAGAGCCCTTGATTGATGTGGGTAAATGAACAGGTTGAGTATCCCTTATCCGAAATGCCTGGGACTAGAAGTGTTTAGGATTTTGGAAAATTTGTGTATATGTATAGATATCTTGGGAATGGGATCCAAGTCTCCACACAAAATCCATTTATGTTTCATATATGCCTTATACACATAGCCTGAAGGTAATTTATACATTATTTTTGATTATTTTGTGCATGAAGCAAACGTTTGTGTAACACTGAACTATCAGAAAGCTAAGGTGTCACATCTCAGCCACCCATGTGGAAATCTGTGGTTGTTTGGCAGCACGTTCATTCCTGACCCTGAATTTATTTGCTACTGATAAGCAATCATTTTTGTACGCTTATTCACACACTTGTACTTAACAGTTAGAAAAATGAAATACCATTAATACAATGAAAAAATAATGTTTAGGTGTGGAATTTTCCACTTATAATGTCACGTCGCTGCTCAGAAAGTTTTGGATCTTGGAGCGTTTTGGACTTTTGGATTAGGGATGTTCAACCTGTATTAGTGGATTATGAGAGGTTGGTGATTATTCGTGCTAATGCCCCAGGAAATGAGAGGAATAAAGGGGAGAGGGAAGTGTTTTGGGGGGAGCTGAGTGATTGCGTCAGCAATTTTGGCACGAGAGTTAGAGCATTAGTGATGGGTGATTTAAATGTTAGTGTGGGTAAAGTTGTAGATGAGGGCATCATTATGGAAGGGGCATGTGATACCCAGTGTTTTGAATGAAAATGGTGAACACCGTTTGGAGCTGTGTACTTGTGATTAGGGATACCTTGTTTAAAATGTGAATCATACATAAGTATGTAGTTGAATAGGAAAGATGGAAAGCAGCTTTATGGATAATGCATTAATTGACAGTCATGCAAAAGAGGGACTCGTAGATATGAATGTGCTGAGAATGGCAGCTTGTTGGGTGTCTATTCATCATCTGGTGGAGGCAAGGGTGAGAGTTTTTAGAGGCTTTAGTGAAAGAGGAAATGATATAGTTGGGAAAAGGGTGGTAGAAGTGAGTGAACTTAAAAAGTGGTGGTGTAGTGGTTAGCATTCTTGGCCGTGATGCATTCACAGGCCGCCCTGGGTCAAGCACATAGTTTTGAATCCTGGTTTTGGCAGTTAGTCCACTGTTAACCCAGCAGTTCGTCCACCCCTAGTGGTTGGTTGATAAAATGGGTACCTGGCCCATGCTAGGGTATATATGATTACAGGTATATCGGGTATATATGATTATATAGTTGCCCATGCCGTCTCAGCTAACATAGAACATGGAACAGATGCCAGGAGATATTGAGTGTAGAATGGCAAACGATGTGAGTAAATGAGGTTGGGGAGTGGGTGAGGATTGTGAAGTGTTTAGGGAAGTAGTGCTTACATGTGCAAGGAAGTTGACTGGCATGCAGATGATGGGAGATGGACTTCTGAAAAAGGATAGTGAGTGGTAAGATGAGGAAGTTAAGTTGCTAGTGAAAGAGAAAAGAGTAGTGTATGGACATTATTTGGAGGGAAGGAGTGCAAGTGACTGGGAGATGTACAAGTGTTAAGTCAAATGACAGTTGTAGGGACTTAAAAAGAGGCAGATGAGAGCTGGGATGAGCAGGTATTAACACACTTCAAGGAGAATTAGAAAATGTTTCGAAAGGTTTATAGGGAGAAAAAAAAATTAAGAGAACTAATGGGGAGTCATTGAAAGAGGAAAGTGAGGAAGTGGTAATATGGGTTATTTTGGACATGGAGGTATGCAGAACGAGAGTCATAGCAAATGTTATTGTGAGAAGATTCACTGCAGCAATGCAGCTAGAGTGGATGGTATTGCAGTTGTATTATAATAGGGATATTTGTGTTGTTGATTTGTTAGTTAGAATTTTTAGTGTAAGTATGGCTCATGGGAAGGTGCCTGTGGATTAGCAGAAGGCTTGTATAAGTTTGTTGATTTTCTTGGTAAGTTGTATGGAAGAGTGGTAACATGCACAGGGCTTCAGTCTGAGGAGGAATTATTTAGCTTCAGGAGTGGTAAAGGTTGTGTGGATCTGTTGTATGCATTGAGGAATGTTTTGCAAGAAATATTTACAAAAATAGTCAGTCTTTTTATGTGGCATTTATGGATCTGGAGAGTGCATATGATGGGGTTGAGAGAAATGCTTTATTGGAAAGTGTTGCAGATATATGGTATAGGAGGAAAGCTACTGTAAGTATTCAGGGTCTTTTATCAAGAGAGCAAGGTATGTGTGTGAGTGGGAAGAGAGTAAGGGAAGGGGTTCCAGGTGAAGGTGGGTCTTTGGCAGGGATTTGTGACTGCTATGGTTGTTTAATGTGTCTGTGAACAGGATGGTGAGGGACGTGAATGCAAGGGTCTTGGAGAGAGGAGCAGTTATGCAGTCTGTTGGGATGGGAGGGCCTGCTGACGACACAACACTAATGTCAGATTTGAGTAACCTGCTGCAGAAGCTGATTTCAGAGTTTGGAAGTTTGTGTGAAAGGAGTAAGTTGACATTAGAGGTGAATAAAGCAATGTTGCTAGGTTTAGCAATGAAGAGAGGGAGGCTGATTAGGGTATGAGTTTGAATGGTGAAAATGAGGGGGGGGGGCAGTCATTTTCAGTTTGCAGATAACATAGCTTTATTGGGAGAGAATTGAGAGTAAGTGTGAACAATGGGGTAATGAGGTACTGCTGGGGAGCATAATAGGATGACTTAAATATGTGGTTAGATGGGAAGAACATGGAGTAATAGGAGAACTTAAGGTATCTGAGAGTGGATGTGGCAGCAGGTGGAACCATATGAGCTGAAAGTGAAAGGTGGAAGGTGAGGAATGTGTGGAGGGAAATGTCATTATATGGAAAGGAAAAGACAGGAATATTTGAACTGCTAGTCCAGTGTTTCATGGGTGCAAGTCTTGGGCCTTGAATGCAAAAGAAAGGGAAGAGATGGATGTGTGGGAAATGAAATGCCTGAGGACAATCCATGGTATGGGGTGTGTTGATCATGTGGAAAACGACATTTTCAGAAACAGGTGTGGTGGTTAGCACGGGCTGACTGGTGTATGCTGAAAAAGAATGGGCTCATGGAGGGGACCAGTTAAAGAGTGACAAAAGGAATTTTTTGTAAGAAGTGGAGGGAACTGGGTGGAGCAGTTACATATGTATGATGAGATTTTGCTCTCTGAAATGGATGGTTCATAGCATTCACCACATATGCCAGCAGCATATGATGTTCCCAGGTGGTTACCCATTAGAGCAGATGTTCTTAGGCAGTTACCCAGCACAGTGCTAACTAGATCCAGCATATTTTTTTTATAACTTCTCTGGCACTAGATCCATCATATTTTACCTTCTTTGACTGCATTATAAATGATGTTTCCAATATGGTATGGCTGTTGGTAGTACCTGCTGGTGAGTACATGTAACAAAGTACTGCTTTGATGGCAAGGCTTGCATGTAGAGAGAGACTGAGGAGGAAATAGATGGATGGTGTGACAGAGACTTTGGGTTATCAGGGTCTGAACATTCAGGAAGTTCAAGTGTGTTGCATTGTATGGTTTAGAGTTATGTGGTACAAGAGATGTAGTGCCACATGCTGAACCAGGGAATATGAAGTGGTCAACTTAAACCATGGAATAGTTGTTGGGTTTGGCTGTGGATGGATGTGCACAAAAGAAGCCTGTGTTAATTTGTTCTTGATGCCACCTTATTAAAGGAGGTAAGACAGTTAGGTATCAGAGATATGTATTTTTGTGTGATTGGCAATTAATTAAACTTATTGCTGACTTGAGGTTAGTTGATTTTTCTTTTTCTGTCTTTATACTGATGTACTTTCTTTTTCTTATAGTTTGGGTGGTTTTAAGAATGCTCTTGGTATTACAGCCTCCCCATAACCTCAAACTAAGTTGTGTGTTACATTCATAGGACATAGATGGATCTCACTAAAGTTGGAGTTATTTGTTATCAGTATCTTAAGTGTGTGTAGTTAGATGAGTATTCCCTATGTGGGATGATAGTTAACTAATTGGGTTGTAATAGTCTTGTTGCTGTTGTGGTCAGGCTCAGGTTCCAGTTCATACTGGAAGTCACCTTGTTGCAGTATGCCATTTCAAGTAAGTTTTGATTTTATTGTTATGTGATTTAAAGGAAGCAAAATACAGGCAGACATTGTAAAGTAATGGTTACCCATATGTACATGATGCTTAAATCAATTTGAAAAAGGGGATGCAGATAAAGTGGATGTTAAAGAATTTTATAATTGAAGATACCTCAAGGACAGGTACATTATAAATGACAAGTTAAAGCCACCTTCATTTGGTTAACCATGAAACAAGTTCATTGTTTGCCTCTTTTTGTTTTATATAT
>JAUUDZ010060154.1:0-10279 GCA_032361705.1 Panulirus versicolor | reverse complement strand
CATTACTTACTCGATCAAACCACCTCACACCACATATTGTCCTCAAACATCTCATTTCCAACACATCCAACCTCCTCTGCACAACTCTATCTATAGCTCACACCTTGCAACCATATAACATTGTTAGAACCACTATTCCTTCAAACATACCCATTTTTGCTCTCCGAGATAATGTTCTCGCCTTCCATTTATGACTAAATAATGCATAGCAGATTCAGTTCATGATATGTAGCTCCTCATTGGATTTACTATTTCTTGCCACATGTAATGTCTCAGCACTTTTGCATGGATGCAAGTCTTCAGCCATGGATGCAGAAAGAGGGTGGATGTGTTGGAAGTTAAATGCCTGAGGGAGGTATGTGACAGGAGATTTGATTGTGAGAGAATTGATACTGTCACAGAGAGGTAGTTTTATTGAGAGAGTAACCAGGGTATCCTGAAATGGTTTAGGACTATGGAGAGGATGACTGAAGGGAGACTGACAGAGATTTATGTGTTGGAAGGGAAAGGGAAAGACTTGAGTACCTTCCAAGAAGGTTTGAGTGGAAAATAGGATAGAGTAAAGGAGGCTTTGGATTGCATGGGCCTGAATGTTCAAAAGGGCAAGAGGTATTTACTGGATAGAAAGAATTGAGGCCTTATGGTATATGTGGGGAATATGTGCTGTTAATGGGCTGACCGGGCATATGAAGTGGTAAAGGTAAATTATAAAATTTTCAAGACTTGGCTATGTATGGCAGACACTTTTTTTGATGCAGTGTCTGTCATAGCCAGAGACTGGATGCCTGTAAATGATACCTTGTTCTTCTCTTTCTGGTGCTGCCTGAAGAAGATGGGAAAAGACAACTACTTATGATACAGAATAGTTTTTATCAAAATTGTGTTGTGGGAAACATTTATTCCATTAAAATTGTATATGATTGAACAATTCAACAGCCAGAGATGGCAGTAAAACGAGCTCAAGAGGAAGAAGAAGAAGAAAGGGAGCGTCCAGGAAGGAAGCGAGGAAGACTAGAAACTCGAGGTCTAGGTCCACAGCCACCTACACCTACTGTTCCTCCAGTAGTGACTTCTGCACGAACTCGTCAGATTGTAGAAGAAAAGTTACAACAGCTTGAGGAGCAGGAGGATCCTGATGCAGTAAGAGTAAAACCTTTTATGTTAGTGTATCAGATCTACGCAGGGAATCAGGTAGCCTTGTTCTTTGCCAGCCTGCAAGGTTAGGTTTAGTTGGGGGAATGATGAATGTCCTTAAAATATGCTTGCCTCTACATGCCTAATCCATTCAGTGTAAACAAAAATGGTTTTATTATATTAGTAAATTGATAAGTGGATGTGATTTACTATATATTCAAAGTGAAATGATCACTGTTGTAATTTGTTGAGCATTTTCTGAGGAGGATGTTAGATTAATGCTTTATTACAATAATTGGATAGAGTTTTTATTCTATTTCTTTTCTAAACAATACCTCTCAGTATCTACATTTTATCTGTTGACAAGAAAACTAGACTTTTTTGTCTCTGCACTCTTCTATAGAACTTTGCTATTCTTTAGAATAAACCAAAAAATCATAATTGCTCATCCATGAAATAAAGCACTTGTATACTTATAAGGACTGTTACTTTCTTATACTACATAGATTGAGAATATGTACTGGTATGTGAATGCATATGAAGCTGTACATAGTTGACGTATTCCATGCTGATGGAAGTGGATTGAAAGTTAATAGATAGTTAGTTACAGAAAAGAAGCCTGAAAGAGATACTTCAGCTTTTCATCCACTGTGATGCAAGGAGACAGTGGTCTTGTCTCTTTTATGGTATTATTTTTTTAGCTGGTTTTTGAGCTGTGAACTATTATGACCCTGTTTGGTATAATAGCATAATGGTTTAGTGATTTTTAAGGGTCATGGTGGGCTGGTCCGCACAGTATAGTTTTAGTATGGAAATTATTTAGTTTTTAGTCTGTTTAGTTTTTAGGGTAGAGCCACATGCCTTGAATGGATAGGACTGCTTAGCATGTGCTCTTCCAGTTCCTGTGAAAGTGTTAAGATTTGTCTCTCTGTGCATAATGAATTTTTCTTACAATGATTTTCATATAGGTTGAGGGCCCTTTGGATGAGTCAAAACTCAAGAAAATGATTCTTGGATTTGAGAAACGAGTGTTGAAGAACCAGGAGCTTCGAATAAAGTTTCCAGATGATCCAAGGAAGTAAGTATTTAGAAATGTACTGCATATAAGAATGATTTATGGAACATTCTTACTGTCTTTTCCAGACTGGTAATTTTGAAAATGTACAACTTTTTTGTATAGGTAGTAAGTTTTCTTAAGAGCCAAACTAATTTACACTGTGTTTATTGATATTCATAGGTTTATGGAATCAGAATTTGATTTGAATGATGCTGTAGAAGAACTCCATGTGGTGGCAACAGTCCCAGAACTTTACCCTGTGTTGGTGGAACTAGGGACAGTGAAGAGTTTGCTGTCTCTCCTCAGCCATGATAATACTGATATTGCCATAGCTACTGTTGATCTATTACAGGTTTGTTTGATTTTCTAGATTGTTATGATTATCATTTCATTAGTTTTTATATACATTATGGTTGGAATATGTCATATTGGAATGCATCTACAAATTGCCAGTAGACACACATGTCAGAACTAGCACTTTAGTGAATGTAATTGCATCTTTTAATGTGCAATGAAGAAAATAGAGTAACTGAATGAACCCATAATTACCTGTAAAATGCAATATCAACTTAAGCTAACACAAATCCCTTGAATTCTTGACAAATAGAATAACCTCTTATTTCACAAAATACTAAACATTTGACATATACCACACCACAACCAACTCACCTTCTCTTCCTCACGTGCATGCTGGATCTATCCCTGGCTCTTCTTTGCATGCTTTTACTTACCACCCACCTCAGCCTTTCTTGGGCACTGTCCCACTTATTCCCTCTCATTTATGACTATATTTCTCGACACAAAAAGAATATTGCAGTGGTATTTTGCTGTCTATATTTGTGGACTTTAGCTATAACAGCCTTGTTTTTTTCCACTTTACATCTTTTTCGATCTTTTAGAAATTGATGAAAAAGATGGAAAAAGATGTGCATTGTACATGACAGCTAAAGAATGGATGTGAGCGAATGCAACCTATCTTCAGCTTTTCCTGGCACTGCCTCGCTAATGCGAGCAATGGTGATCAAGTTTGAAAAATTTTTTTACTCTTTCTTTACACTTGCATAGGTAATAATAATTCTTTTCACATGTTATGTATAACTACAAGCTTGAATTACGTATTTGATATTCAAACCCAGGTATAGAAATTCTAAAGGAAGGTTTTAGGCAATGCAGCAGAGTCTATAATAGTGGTAACTGCATTGGAAATGTTTGGATAAAATTGTACATGCACCTGTGTTTGTAAGCAGGTAAGGACATACATGATATAGAGGCTTTATGTGAGTGAGGAAGAAGGGAGGGGCTGTACACATAGATGTTGGACATTTCATAACTTGCTTGGGCCATTTTCTTTTAAATTACCAAGTTTTAAGTATTCTGGTCCAGTTGACTTCAGGTATGTAGGAAGTAACCAGTCATCATACAAAAACAACCTTTGCCAATGTCAGAGTAGGTTTTTTATATCATGATTTAGTATGCCAAGAGTCAAAATAAGAATCATTTTCATTTCATGAATTTGATGAAATAAGAATTCAACAGCACAGAAATTTATTAGTTATATTCTTTTGCAGGAGATGACTGAAGTGGATGATCTGCAAGAAGAAAGTGGAGCAGATTCGCTAGTTCAGGCTTTGTTAGAAGGTCAGGTTATCACCATCCTGGTACATAACCTCCAGCGCTTAGATGAAACCCAAAAACCTGAGGCTGATGGTGTCCACAATACCCTAGGTAAATTATTATATCCTACAAGTTTACTGCATGAGGAAGTATATATGTAAAAGCTACCTACTCATAATTCCTTTTTTGTGGCTGGATATTAAGGTTGATCATGCAATATTATATTCTGACGTGTGATATTTTTTATGCCGAATTGCATTCTGAGCTTTAGTGAAGTCATCTCAGAACCAAACCAACAATGGATCCTGCATATTGCAGCTAACCCACAAAAGCCATGTAGTTTAAAGAATTTAAGCCTGTTACTGATAGGTTAGGTTGCTAGGGTAGCAATTGAGAGTATAAATTCTTGATAACTTTTGAGAATGCTAAATGCTATTGACATTTTTAAAGAATGCTAAATACACAGATGAATCCACTTTCTTCTACACAGGAATTATAGAAAACCTGGCTGAAGTGCACCCTGAGATCTGTAGTGAAGCAGGACCTGGTGGTCTTCTTGCTTGGCTGTTGAAGCGGCTTCGTGCAAAGTTACCTTTTGATGCCAACAAACTCTATACCTCTGAGATCTTAGCCATTTGTGTTCAGAGTCATGAAGAAAATCGCCTTCTTTTGGGGGAAATGGATGGTATTGATGTACTCCTTCAGCAACTGGCTGTAAGCATCTTCAGATATGGTTATTGAATAATACAGGTAAAATAGGGGTCTTGAATAGGGGTCTTTATTAATATATGATAAAAACACTTTATTATCCCTGGGGATAGGGGAGAAAGAATACTTCCCATGTATTCCCTACATAACATAAAAGGCAACTAAAAGGGGTGGGAATGGGGGCTGGAAATCCTCCCTTCCTGTTTTATTTTTCCAAAAGAAAGAGCAGAGAAGGGGGTCAAGTGAGGATTTTTCCCTCTAAGGCGCAGTCATCTGTTCTTGGCACTACCTTTCTGACATGGAAATGGCAAATATGTATGAAAAAAAGATATGTGATATTCTTGAATACTAAGGTTTATATGGCTTGCAAAAAGTGTAGAATGTGCATTTTAAAAGTCATCAGAAAAACAGTGTAGAAGTAGTGGGTTTCTTAGTATGTCTCACTAATGAGTGTGGTTGTGTTACATTCAGGAAAAGATTATTAAAAAAGCAAGTGGATGACATCCAGCACTGTAGAGATTTCCCAGGTGAGGAACAGCATGGTTTTAGGGAAATTAGTTCATGTGTAACTAAACTCTGAGAGTTTTATGAGAAAATGGGCTGTCTCAGACAAAAGGAAAGGCTTGGTGGACTGTCTGTATCTGTACAGCCAGAAGGCATTTGACAGATGGCATTTGACACCCATTCACACAGGAGGCTGATTACAAAGCTGGATCACCAGCAGGAGTAAGGGGAAAACCTGTTGATTGATTATCTCAGTGGAAAGGAGCAAAGGATGTATATCTGAGGAGCCTTTTCCAAATGTGTTGGGGTGACCAGTGGAGGGCCACTGGGTTTGGTTCTGGGACCATTACTCTTCTTTATCTATATTAATGACTTGCCTGAAGGTATGGAATCTTACTTAGATATGTTTGCATATGATGGAAAAGTCCTAAGGGAGGAGGATTGCATTAGCTCACAAGGGGACCTAAACAGACTCCAAAGTTAGTCTGAAATATGGTTGATGAAATTCAACCCCAGCAGTTGTAAAGTACTGAGGATGAGATGAAGTGACAAATGACCTCATTATGAGCATAACCTAGCAGGAAATAAGCTTCAAGACTGTATTTTAAAGCTACTTGGTAATAGGCACAGACACACCTGTTGCCAGAGTCCCATATTAGGAAAATAGCTAAGGAGACAAACTGTCTGATGGTAGATATCAGAATAGCTTTCAAGTATATGGATAAAGAAATATTTTGCAAGCTTTTCATATCCTACAGAAGGTCTAAACTATAGTATCCTTCTTAGATTTGGCCACCACACGTAAATATGCAAAAAAGAACTCTTAAAGAAGGTGGAAAGAAGGGCAATGAACATAGTACCAGAATCAAAAGAGCTGAGGTATAGGGAAAGGCTGGAGGCTTTAAACATACCCACCTTGGAAAAGAGAAGATTGAGGGGTGACTTGATCATGACCTTTAAGTTTTTAGTAGACACTGATGAAGTGGACAGTAGACACTACTTTGAGAGATCTAGGTATAGAGTAATCATAGGACATAACATCTGATTAAGTAAGAAACTCAAAGAATAAGGATATAAAGAAATATTTTTGTAGTATATGAGTGACGGATGAATGAAACATATTGTCTGAGGACATGGTTAATGCAGACAGCATATATAAATTCAAGAGGTATGACTGAGAGAGTATTCAAGAGATGGGGCCCTACATTTGTAAAACGTCCTCTGTACAGTGCAAATAAGTAATAGGTAAATACAAAAATAAGTTATTGTGGAGCTGTGTAAGATTGCATACTTCACTAGGATGTAAGGATTAAGCTAGAATAAAGGTTATCAGTATATAACTGTCTAAGGTGACATGCCCCACTTGGATGCAAAGATCAAGCAAAAGTAAAGTTATTATGGGGCTGTCTAAGGTGACATGCCTTAATAGGATGCAGGGATTAAGGGGCAAGATATCTAGGTTTCTTTCCTTTCATATTATCAAATCAATGAATATTTCTTAAACATTTAGTGTAATTCAGGTCATACACAAACCAACGTTCAGTGTAATTCAAGTTGTACACCAACCAACAAGGAACAACGAAACTTTAGATCTACCTTTTACAAATAATACCACAATCCTCACAGACTTCTGTGATCATAACTTCCAAGGAAATACCATAAAATTACAAATAAGAAACAGAAGAAGACAAGCATAGAATTCATTAGTGGATACAAGCAAACTGGCAACTTAAATGTATACTCTGACAAAATAGGGTGGATTAAGATTAGTAACAAGGTAGTGTCCATAAATAGAATAAGATTTCTACATTAGAGGAAAAATTGAGCACAGCTCTGCTTTATGAGAATATGGAACAAATGCTTAAAGGAGAAATACCATACAGAATGGAGAAAAACAGTACAAAGCAAAGAATACTAAGAGACAGAAAGCAGTGGATAAATGAAATAGAAGAAAAAGTAAGTGTATACCATAAGCAAAGGTGAGATACAAGAGGGGGATGAAAAAACAAGAAATGCAGACAGACAATCTATGGAGTTACATAGAAGAGGACAGTTAGTGAATGAGAAAGTAGTACAAAGCATGGAACAGAACCCAAAAGTTCTCTTTGCATTTATAGATATAGCAAAAAAAAAAAGAAAGGAAAAAGGGCTCTTAAAGTAGGGGAAAATCTGTAAGTGACGCAAAGAAAATATGACAGGTGCTAGTTGGCTGGTACGAAACAAGCTTAAGAATCAAAAGAATTTTTTTTTTGAAAGATTCTGTAGTTATTTTGATGACAATGCTCACATGGGTATTACCATTTTGTAGAAGGACATAATAGAAGCAACTGATCAACTTAAAGATTGATGTGGTATGCAGGGTGGCTGTGAATAAGGGCCTTTGGTTTCAATATATGGTACATGACAGCCAGAGAGTGAATGTGAGCAAATTAGGTCATTCTTCAACTGTTCCTGGAGCTACCTTGCTATGGTAAAAATCTTTCAGAATTATTTAAGCTTTATACATTATGAAAATAGATATTTTACCCTTTCCTTATGTTTAGGTATATTATGAATTGGAGTATAATGCTTAAGGGTTTAAGCATTAAAGACTCTCAGATATGGAAATTAAACCAATATATGTGTTATTCTTGGCCAAATAAATTGGAATATGTGTGGTCAACAAACTGACAGCAATCATACTTTGATGATTCATACACTATTCACAAGGGATCAGTATCAGCTAATTCATGCATCTCCGCATTTTTGTGACTGAAAATGTTTGAAATATGTTCAAGATATACAAAACTAGGCTTTTATTATATTTTATCTTTAGTAGCCAAAATAGCATGGACAAAAACAAACCCCAATTGTGGCCATCTGAAAATAAAAGAAATGCTGAAGATGAAGAAATATAAGAGAGGGCAGTTAGAGGTGGAACTAGGAAGTTAAGTCACTAGTGAGAGATTTTTAGAATGTAAGTAACCGAAGTTGACTTGGGATAATGATTTTGTACACAAAACCTCAGCCTAAGTATGCTCAGTATAGGAAGAAAAGAGGTTACACATCTCACATGTTGAGTCAGCTTTGCAGTGAAAGGATGAAATATTTATTTTGGAAGAAGTATAAAACACTTATAAGCTTTAAAAGATTTTTGCCATAGTTTTGATTTCATCATGTACCCATTCTTTCTACCACCTTCCTGCCAAATCCTATTATCATTCTTCTGTTTGATATTTTACAGTGATATGTTCAGCATTTGATGCAGTCTGTTGGCACTCAATATTATCATTGATATTCCAATGATATTTAAAGGAAATACAGATGTTAATCACCTACTGCATTAGTCTCTGAACAGGAATTATTGAGTTTGTTACAGGATGCAACCTGTAGGATGGAAAGTTGTAATTATTACAGTATGAATGATTGATAACAGTCATCACCCTCATTTGGAATTCTCTTCCTTACTACATTTAGGATTACAAAGTTTGCTCTGTCTTTGAGGAGGTACTATAATTGCTGAGACAATGCACTCCCTTTAGGTTTACAAACGTCATGATCCATCTGCCATTGAAGAAGTTGAAATGATGGAGAATCTGTTCGATACTCTGTGTTCCTGCTTGATGCTTGTTGCTAACCGTGACTTGTTCCTGCGAGGTGAAGGTCTTCAGTTGATGAATCTTATGCTCAGGTTAGAATGAAACCAGTAAATATTAAAATCGGTATAAGCATATCTGAAAAAATCAGATATATCTTATGTCTTTTTGTTTATTTATCTCTGTAAAGCTAGTATGCAGTTTTTTTCATTAAATTTTAAGTGGGTATTATGCTTATATGTAGAATTTCTTGTAGTTTCACTTTATCCCATGACTCCTCTAACCACATGATTAGTTTTTCCTTGCAGTTATACACAAGAAACTGTTTGGGTACTGCTGATATGCATAGGGGAATTTGTATGTTGGACATAGTTACATAACCATGCATATACTCCTTTACATATGTTTCAGATGCAATGTATGTACATGATAAAAAAGTATCTTACTACTTTTTGTGTGAAACAGTATGACACCACAGACATAGGCTTTCAAGCTTTCATCTTTTTTTCTTTCTTTTTTTTACCCACAGAGAGAAAAAGTTATCTCGTAATGGAGCTCTGCGGGTTCTGGATCACGCACTTGCAGGGCCAGAAGGTGCAGACAATTGCAACAAATTTGTTGAGATCCTTGGCCTGCGAACTATTTTTCCACTGTTTATGAAAACCCCAGGGAAGCATGGGAAAAAAGGACTCACCAAAGATCAGGTGTGTGCTTGAAGTCTTTGTATCAAGTGCTACATGCTTGAATGGATTATTTTTGAATAAGAAGTGAACATGTAGTCACGTTATTATTGTATGTATGTGATGTATAATCATGATAAGTGATTAAGGATTAATAGACTCAGTGAATTCTCTTTTAAGTATCTTCGGGAAACAGCAACATATTTACCCTAAGCTGTGTAGTAACTGTATGCTATTTTGAGGCTTGATTTTAGCCCAAAGGAGATATGAAATGTTGTTAGATATGAATCTGTATCAGTTTTCTAGGAAAGTGGGAAAAATGTAAAGTTGTGAATATGATTGCAAATGCTGTAGGAAATGGAACACTGAACTGAATTGTGGCCTTAGGATGTCCAAAGGGCCATAAAATAGAGGAATGTTTCATATTTACTGATAATGCTGAGGATGGAAGTTAATGAGATAAGGAATAAGAAAGCTGATATAAAGATATTAAAACTGAACTATAAGGTATCCAGAAACAGTTTGGCTTTAAGTTGATCAGTAACTTGCAATAAAGTTGAGTATAGTTAATCAAAAGAAATGTATGTTTTAGAGTGGGATAAAGAGGTTAAAACTTGGAGTCATATGACACATGAGAATGAAGTTATCTACTTGTTTATATTATCAGCTTTGAGTGACACTGATTTTTGGAAAAAATTGTTTGGGTCTTAGTTCAAAGTTGCTGGGCTTAAAGGAAGTATTATAATATGATTCTTTGTTTGAGCAATGTGTAGAGGCAGGAGGCAGAAAATAAAGAGAAAAATATGCTGTATAATTTCAGCACTGAACCAAGTAACTGTGGATATTCGTAAGAAATTAGGTGATGTTGCACTGAGGACAATATGTGGTGTGAGGTGGTTTGATCGAGTAAGTAATGGAAGGGTAAGAGATATGTGTGGTAATAAAAAGAGTGTGGTTGAGAGAGCAGAAGAGGGTGTATTGAAATGGTTTGGTCACATGGAGAGAAT
>JAUUDZ010060143.1:0-10280 GCA_032361705.1 Panulirus versicolor | reverse complement strand
TAGCGCAAGGAAACAGACGAAAGAGATGGCCCAACCCACCCCCATACACATGTATATACATACATGTCCACACACACAAATATACATACTTATACATCTCGATATATGTATAGTGTTATATTTTTTTTGCATGTAAAGAATCTTGGATGAATGTAGGCTGGTTCAAATGCACATACAGCATATGTGAATCATTCGTAAAGCTAGAGTAGACTAACTTCACGTGACAGTAGATATAGTGGGTGATTTCACTTGATTTATTAGATGTGCTTTACATTGGCATGAGAATCTGTACTGTAGTAGACTTAACTTACATAATCTTTTTTCCGTAAGTGGTAAAATTAGGAGATATGTAATCATTGCTTCTATTCTTTCATGCTCTTTGGATTTGAATTTTTGTATGAATCCTCAATACTTAGTCAAAATTTGATGGTAATTCTAATTGCTTTGAAGTTATGCCTTATCTATCTATCTATATATCTGATGCTTGCTTCCTCTGGGAATTCTCATGAAGGTGGTGGCCACAGAAAAAGCCTTCACTTATCCCTGTCCTTACATTCCCTATGAATGTTTAAAGTTTTGTTTTCCAAACTCTTGTAGTTCCTGAAAGTTAAATCTGCTTCTGTCAAACATGATCAGTTTTCCATATGATGATGGTTAAGTTTCGCCAGTTCCCTAAAAAAATTTTGTTTATTTTTTTCTATAGTGGTTCTTGAGTTTGTGAAAAATCATGTATTTAATTCTTACTTCCCATATGATGAAAGTCTAGTTTTCCAAGTGTACTGCAGCTGAAATACCTTGTCCAGACATTTGAACCATAGATTATGTGTTAAACAGAATTATGCACTGTTGACATCAGTAAAGATACATCATGTGCCCCAAATTCACCAGCAGACACCGTAAAGTTCTTGTCAAAAGTCTTGTTCACATCATTGATAATAGCTCCCATGTTCAGGTTATGAAAGGTGACTAATTTATTGTTGTCTCCTACACTGTTCACAAGTCTTGTTCCTTTACAGACCTGGTTGTGCTTGTTAAGCAATTGTTCAGTTAAGAGTTATGAATCATATTTTCTTGTGAAGTGGCTGGCTTCAGTGACACTTCAGCATATAAAGTAAATTTGACTAAATAAGGTCAGGAATTGACTAGGATATTAGCCTGCAATAGGATCTGAGCAACAGCAGGCAAGACAACTTTTGACCAAGACAAGAGTGGAAACAGGAGCTTGTCTGAACTCCAAGTGCCCTTATTCTGGCCAGTATTGGCAACAAAATCACTGCCTGCAAATGACAAGGCTAAGCTAAACCTGTTCCTCTGTAGTTTTGAGAAACTGAAATGTAATATATCACATCTTATGCAAGTAGTAGAAAGGAAACTTCCATAGAGCACAGAACTGAATTTGCTCTACTTTCCCAGTGCTCATGTTGTTTTAGCAATATAGCAGATGCTATCATATACAGTGACTAGCTCACTGCTGGTGATCAGTCATCTTAGGGTTAAAGAGCAGCAATACTGTATTTTTTAGTTCAGTGTTTAGTCTTCATATGAGAAAAATGTCTGGATAAGACACCCATAACAACAGTCCTCTAAGCTTTCACTATTGAAATACTGAAAATCTTTTTAAGTATTCAGAAATATTTTCCTTTTTATCCCGATGTTCATTTCCTTTATTTTACCATTTTCACCTAATATATACTTTCCATTATCTTGGTTTTCTCTTTTGTCCTATTTCTCATCTCTCCTCTTGAGTATGATCTTATATTGGCTTCTTCTTCCTCTCCTTCTAACCTCGCCATCTAACCAAAACCTATTTTCCTGTTACTTACTAGGAGCAGCAGCAGGGCGCAACAGCCGGACCTCACAGGAGGACCAGGAGGTAGAGGAGAATAAAACCAACCTCCTGCAGCAGCGCGATGCCTACTATGCCACTGTCAGGAAGCCCCAGCCTGTACCTGCCACACTGGAGCGGATACCAGGTACCAGGGAGAAGGAGACAGGTATCCCCTCGACCTGGAAGTCTCTCAATGCCACACCTGTCAGGTTTCTGGTATGCTGGGGTCCAGATTGTGACATATGGGGTATGTAAAGACAGTGATTTAAAGAAGGTGATCTTGAAAGGCAATTACAAGAGAACTTTAGATGGTAATTGCAATAGAGGGGATCTGAGAACACACTGACCTCCAGAATAGGAAAAGTGATGATCATGCTTAATGATACTGGGAGATTCTGAATTTACTCAAAGTGGTAAGTCAATGTTAAAGAAATCATTAGGATATCATTAATCATTCAAAAGTCTAGCAGAACATTTGGAAATTACAATGAAGGGGTCTTGTCCAAAGTTATGTTTGACTGAGAAATGATTTTTTGACGGTTTCTTTACTTAGAATACCAGAAACAAGGCAGGTTTGGCTAAACCTTTAGAAATGGTTTGCTTGTAATGAGTTTCAGTTGATGTTCTGATATTTAACACTTTGAGTAATGTAGCCAATGAATAAATGCCATTAAATATTTTCCAGAGCCAACTAAGTCTGTAGAGGGTTCAAATTCAAGAACACTTTAACCGAGATAGCTATTTGTACATTGTTTCGTCAAAATGCCACTCAGTTGCCCCTCCTTTAGTGAAATGCTTGGCAACTATACACATGAGGTTTAATATGAACAAAGCCTGTGGCATTTTGAGTGGCACAAATACATGTTGGGCCAAGTTAGTACTCATTTTCCTCTGCTTGATCTACAGAGTCATGAATTAAGTTGCTTAATTGTGGTCTTACTTGCACATGTTCCAGGAAGGTGATTGGTAGAAGAGCAGTAATCCTTACAACTCTCAAGCATGACCACTAGCAGCTCATGACACTGTTCCCTCAGTCTTTGCATTGATTTTACCCATTTTTCTTTCATCTACCCAATCAATTATTAAAATACATCTTTAATCAGATGATAGTGGGGCTATATGTGATGAGTAAAGTAGTACTAAGGAAGACCAGAGCCTTTCTGCTCAGTCTCAGGCTGGAAAGAAGTCCTGTGGCTGTTCTTAAAAAATGTGTTTCTAGGAATGTTGCTGCAAGGTGCACCATGTTCATGATTCTCGAAACAAGACACATTTCTTTCAGTCTTCTTCCAACCTTCAAGATTTGCCAATTGGATCCAGATGGTCTAGATTAACTATCATTAGGAAACTATTCTATAAGATCTTCACATTTTATAATTATCACTAGGTATATCGCTTTAATGATGCTTCTTTATTTGTCAGCTTTCCCTATTCTAACAAAGACTTTTTTTATTTTTGTTTCATACATTTTTGCTATTTCCCTTGCGGTGAGGTAGCATTTAGAATAGATGACCAAGCCCTAGTTTGTCCGTTGGCTAACTCTTGTCATTTTTACTCTTCCCTGAAATTATCCTTTTGTTTTGCCATTTGCCTGCCTACCATGTCAGCTGTAACCAGCCAACTCTCTGGGCCTTTTAGATGGTCATGTCAGTAGATTCTTGCAGCATCAGGATTAGCCTGGGTATGTTTGTCATCTGTTCCCTGACAGGGACATGATAAGAAGCTACAGTGTTTAGAAGGATGCATCAGTGCTGGTCAGTGACCTAAGGTTGCAGAAGTGATGATGAAAGCAGTTGCTAAGTTCTTCCAAGACTTAAATTTGAGACTGACTGTTTCCCTGAGTGCATGTCATGAGTACCAGGGAGCTCCTTACAAAGGAGGTTGTTGTTCTTCCACAGCCTATGGAAATTTAAGCCTCCCGTAGCTTTTTCTTTGTTTTAATGTTACGGAAAGACCTCATGAAGGATCTATGTGTTCTCTTTTGAGGCACATATACATCCGTGCTGGGGCTCATGGCAACTGACTTTTATTGAATATTCTTAAAAGCTCTTGTAACCTCGTGATCATAAGGGACACAAGATATGCAGTGTATTGTGGGCTATCTTACTAGACATTGCTATTTAGTGGTAAGAAAGGTAAGAAAACCCTATAAAAAGAAACAGCTGAATAATGGAAATGGTAAATAACTAATCTGTTTCAGCCCTACAGTAGATACTGCCTTTTTAATGACGATACATTTCTGTAATAGATAACAAAAGTAATGAGATGTAGAGGTAAAAAATAAAAGATGTTTGAATAACAGGCAAGGTGATTGAAAATCTGTGATAAAAAAATTTAATTATTCTAACCATTTATTTCTAAAATAAAGAAGAATGCTTATGAGATTCTCTCTTGGCTTGTTAGTACAATACATATGTTTACGTTATGAAATATTTTTACCATGCAGGATGTATTCTTCCAGCAGAAATTTTCCTTTACAGTAATTTTCTTTATCATTGTTTATATGACATTCCATCCACCTTACCAGTATGATCTTGTCTTCGGATCCAAAACTTTTCATCAACAGAATATGTTGATACAGACAATATTTCTTCCAGTTACGTGATATTCATGTCATCTATACAGAATATTTCTTTCCACAGAATACTCTGAGGACATCTACCCATATGCAACCTTCCAGCTGGGTGAAGGGCGTGGTGGAGGAGGTGGACAGGATGATGCAGCCACAGCCAAGTTCCAGACTTTTGTATTTCAGGATGCTCGCTACGGAGTCACAGAGGGCAGACCACCCACCTCGGTATGTGCCACTCATGTTGGGTGTGTTTGTGTTAGGGTGTAGAGATGGTTTATGTATAAGCGTTGGACTGCCCAGTGTGCCACAACTTAGTCAGGAATGTTGAGATGCTTGGCTGTAGATTTTTTTTGGTTTGGGGTTGGTTTGTGAACAGCTAGTGCATGAGATCTTTGATTGGTAGGTTTGAAATATAAGGTAGTCCACAAGACTTTAGTTCATCATGAGTAGTCAGACAGATTTTTGAGCTGTTCCACTGTCTACAACTGCAGAGTCTGAGTGGTGTATTGGTGCAGGTCAGCATTATATATATGTAAAGGGGATGTGGGTAGTAAAACAGATAAGTAACATTTAACTTAATTTTCTTTAAATGATTTGGTGGTCTCTGACCTTTAACTATATATATGAATGAATGATTTGTACATGATCTGCATTATAAAATTAGAATGACTCTCACCTTAGAGCATTTGGATTAGGGCTTGCATAAAAGGTTGTACTGTTAATGATTTGTTGCATTTTGAATTGTTTTCTCTCTACTGCTCAGTACTCTGAGCATATATATATATATATATATATATATATATATATATATGAGCACAGATGAACCTCAGACTTGTAGTACTTTGTGAAAAAATATAGAGCAGTGCTGCTGAGACTTAAGTCATAGCTCTTTCTGTTTCTGCCATTTTGTTAACCGTTTACTGTTGCTTTGAGAGCTTAGCTCTGAAAACTAGTGACTACTGCAAAGAACAGTTTTATGGGTATTGTACTGAAAATTAAAGGAGCATCTGAGATCATTTCCATCATGTGAGGGGCACATAGGTATCATTTGAGGTTGTAATTCATTCCTTGCCACTTTATAAATTCATCTATTATGGAGCCTAACTCAGTATTTCAATAAGACTTCTTGTGAAATGATAGGAGGGATGAAATGCCACATAAAGAGAAAATCTGGCCTCTTGGTTGGCCATTGGGTGAGAGAGGTCCTGGGGCATCCAACAAACTAAACTCACTGGTTGGCCGTTTGGCGAGAAAAGTCCTTTGATGTCACATATTTCTCATCCAGCTGCATGAATCATTCCGAGAAATGCATGCTTAGCTAAACAGACTAAATCTAATTATTAAATTATATTACCTTTTAATTCACAGTGCAAACTATTACAAGCATGCATAGCCTGTGTAAAAACTACTTAATGTAATCAGGAAATTCATATAATCAGGCTAAATTACTGCAGATGAATTAGCGTACTTATTCTAAATTAGTCTTGAAATTTTATGATCAGGCTAAATTATTCCTAATAAATACCAGTTAAAGTTATTGTGGATTTAACTAAGAAAACATAGATGCCATCAGCGACTTGCCCAGCCATTTTAGTAAGGTATTGTAGTAGTAGCCATCGCGCCTACCCTAAGAAAGTATACCTCGCCCTTCCACCAACCCTACCCAATGTGTGCCAACCATCAGCCCAGTCGCCCCACGCCCAATAAGACCCACGGGCGTAGTCGAAGTCAAGGGCACGGTTTGGGCGGTCCCCGGAGTGAAAGTGAAGAGTATGACTCCCTGCAGTCTGATACCGACACGGAGCACGCCACCTCCTCGCGCACGGAGTCCTCCATCCACCTTGACTCAGCCACCTTAGAGAACCAGGCCACCCTCCACCTGCCCTTGGACCCCCACCTGGCCACACTAGAGAGCCATCCTGAGCCCCACGCTACCCATCAGCCCCGCAAGACCACCACCAGGAATGTTCACCACAGTGAGTATGGTCCTTAGGATGCCTTCTTCATAGTTTTCTTCAAGTTCTATTTAGTTCACATTCAGCCATATAAAAGCAATTTGGAGTCCAGGTTTTCTTTGAATTTACATTGTAATAAAAGTTCTCCCTCTTAAGTAAGCTTTGCTACATTTCATGTTTCTTAATTACATACCATTTATTTAAAAGCTGTTTAGATGTTTTTATTAATGAATTATTTTCTTACTCTTAGATCTAATCTACCATGCACCTGAGTCTAGTACGTCCACGGAGCCTTCACCTGTCTTAGAACGCAAGTCTTTTCCACGCAAAACAGATGGCAGTAAAGTTTTGCGGGTTGGAGCTTTCAGCAACCGTGGCCTCCACAAGATGGCTGCAAGCATTAGAGGGGCAACTCAAGAGACCAGCCTGTCTTTCCCAAAGAAATTGGGTCATGGATCTGATTCCAAGACTTCAGATGATGGTAAATATGGATTTACTCGGAAGATCACTCCACCAGTTGGATTCTCCAGTAGTCATAATGAGTTGTCAGAGGCAGAATGTGATCTGGAGATTAGAAAGAAGAATAGTGAGAGTGATGCAACCTCAGGTGCCTACATAGGCCATTCGAGGTCACAGTTTAGGTCTTATGTTTCTGGTCGAAACAGTAAAGATTACAGTATTAAGGTTTAATTTGTCTCGTCTCACGTCCAGAGGCAGTGTAAATAATATACATATACATTTTAGATTGTCAGTTTTACAAAGCACTGCAATGCAGTATAAAAAATGAAAAGTAGTTACATTTATCGTATGCATAAAAACAGATCTAAACATTTACAATGGAATTTATCAAGGTTTCTAATATCATGGAACTGAAACTGTAAATGTTTATGAGTCATATGTTTACATCACCTGCATATGCACATCTTATATCAAAACTAGACTTTATTGAATAGTTTATGCATTTTTATCATTCAACTAAACAGAATTTGTTAAACCGGGTGCATGTCAGCACATTCATCTGCCATTGAATGGGCAAATTATAATTTGTCAGACTTGCTTGAAAGAATCAATGATCATGTCAGCTGCTGAAAGTTGTAAGTCGCTTAAGGTGGAAAAATATTTTTTTACAGCTTGAAAGGAATTCTATAATGAATTTTTTAAGTTGTTTTTTAGATATATCACAAAGTAAAGATATAATCAAGATTGTGATGCAGCAAATCTTGAGCGATTGATGGAGTAGAGATTGATATATAGAAAGTCCATTGTGATGGCTGTGAAAAAACAGCAGATTTTTTAAATGAAAAGCTTTGGGATTTGTTGGAAAATGTTGTGTTGGTATATTTCATATAATACTGCATTACACGATATAATATGTAAAAAAAAAGTTTAAGCCTACTTGTTGATGTAGTACAATATTCCATGTTTACCAACTTATAGTTTTGTACATTCTTGCAACTTTAAATCTGTAGGTTATCTTAGGTTTTGTACTGTTATACATAGCATAGATGTTATAATTATTCCTTAAACAAGTAATTTTGTTCTATTTTGTACCCTTTTTGTATGGGGAATCAAAGGGTTTTCAGTGACTACTTCAACTGTATAATATTGAGTGTATTCTTCATGTTCCTGTGATACTGTCAAAGTTACTGTGAAATATCTTACTGTAGGATTCATTGTCTCATCATGTCAATTTTTTTAATAACAACACAGTAGATGATGTAAAACATTTTTAATGACATATACTGTGCAGAGAAAAATATGCTGCCTCAGATTACATAAAACTAGAGTACAGCAAGTACTGAGGAGCATTTAGTTTCCCTTTCCAGTTTTTGATATAACAATTTTGTGTATGTAAAAACTCCAGTCACTAAATTGCTTTTGATGTAGAAAAAAAAAACTGGTCGGTCCCCTATAAACACATTGATACATTAACCTCAGCAGTTTTCATCTTTTTCATGCCTGGAATGGTACAAACTTGAAAGTTTTGTTGTAGGAAACTAGAACAGTTAAGCTTTCCAAGAGTCTGTTGAAGATTATGAAAGTTGGCTGTGTGAGCCACATTATAACCTAGAATTGCCATTATGGTACCTTTTATTTGCATTTTGGAATCACCAAGCTTTTATGTACTATTATTCATTGCATATCCAATGTGTGAACAGAACTGTGAAAAAATGAACATCTAAGAATGCCATATGATGCAGGATCCAGCCCCACATCATAAGGCAGTCTTAGGTGTTCATCATTAAACTCCCAAGCTCACTGTTGTCCCACTTTCATGACTGTATTTAAGAAATATGACATAATTCTTATGCTACAGGCATCCATACTTCATAAGAAAAAAATTAATGCAGTGCCAAAGGGGTTTTTGTAATGAAACAATCAAAATGTAAACAATATTGACATTTTTCACTTTGTATGTATAAAGTATGATTTTAACAGGTAAGATTTACCTGTAGAACCTTAGCCTACAACCGATTCTGTTTTCAGTTGGGTAATATTATACTTGGTCATCACTTCTTCATGCTTTCTCACTGATGTGATAAAGCATAGGGATTGACGAAACTGTTCTAAGTACAGGGCATTGAGTAGATTCTTAACATTATGAAACGCTTTGTATTTTGTTTAGTGCTGCAGTATCGAATGCAACTTACAGTATACAAGCAGCATTGCAAGATGTATCACACAGCATAGTATTCTCTTATGTCCACATTAGGTGCAGTACTTACAGGTTACTAGTCTTATCCTTATTAATTCATTTCATTTTGATAATTCAGTAATTCTTTGGCAGAGTTATAAGTTAAAAAAATGTTATTCAAATAGAAATTACTTATAATGATCACAAACTGAATGAATTCAATTTATAAATAACCTGCGATAAGAGTAGTGATAGAGAGGGAAACTCCATTCCAATATTATAATGTCTATATTTTGGCCCATGTGGGTGATTATTTCATAACACTGTATCTGATTTCCCAGTTAATTTCAAATTCATCTTAGTCCAGCTCTTGTGTCATCATGAAAAAGAATTGAAAGAATGTGCCACGGAAAAAAGATGAGAGAATGCAAGCAAAAGGAAAACGAGATTCATCAGGTAGATTGTAAAGTTTGGTTTTGAGAGCAAGTCTGAATGGGGAGATCCTAAAGAATGTAAGACTACTTTAGAAACCTGGAAGTTGACTTAGCAGATGGAACCTTGGGGAGTGAAGCGAGTCATGAAGTGAAAAGAGGGGAAATATATGTTCTGGGATCATTGGGATGTATGAAAGGTGTTTGCAGTGTATAATGGGCAAAGATGGGCATCTTTGAAGAGACGGTGTTCCGACTGCCTTGTGGATATGAATCTTCGCTCGGAACACTAAAGACAGTTGGACAAGTTGGAGGTGAGATTCCAAAGTAATGTATGACCCATGACAGCTAGAGACAAAGAGTTTGAACAAATCTGGCCTTTTTTGTCTTTTCTTGGCACTACCTTGCTGAGGGTGGGAGGGGAGAAGGCTATTTCTTGTGTGGCTGGGTAGTGACAGGAATGGATAAAGGCAAGTAAGTATGAATAGGCACATGTTTATGTATATGCCTGTGTGTGTATATGTTGATATGTATATGTGGGTGTATGGGCATTTATGTATATATATGTATACGAGTGGTTGGGCCATTCTTCATTTGTTTTCTCGGCACTACCTTGCTGAAGCATGGAGTAGTGATGCCATTTCCTGTGGGGATGGGTAGTGCCAGGAATGGATGAAGGCAAGCAATTAATATGTACATGTGTATATATATATATATATGTATATGTATGTCTGTATATCTTAATGTACATTTGCATGTATGTATTTGTGTGTGTGGCTGTTGTGTGTATATATGAGTGGATGGGCCATTCTTCGTCTCTTTCCTGGCACTACCTCGCTGACTCGGGTAACAGTGATCAATT
>JAUUDZ010060132.1:0-10281 GCA_032361705.1 Panulirus versicolor | reverse complement strand
ATTATTATTATTATTATCATTATTATTATTATTATTATTATTATTATTAGTAGTAGTAGTAGTAGTAGTAGTAGTAGCATTATCATTATTATTATCATTATTATTATTATTATTATTACTATTAACATTATCATTATCATCATATTTATACCACCAACGGTAGTGTGTGTGTGTGTGTGTGTGTGTGTGTGTGTGTGTGTGATAAATGAAAAAAAGAAAGAAAGAATGGTGTACTGACTGTAGGCAACCATTCGGCTTAAAATAAGCAGTTGAGATATTACAGATGTGGGAGGTCATAATGGTAGCGAGTTCAGTAATCATCAAAGAGCTCAGGATCAACAAGGGTGAGCTGGGGTGGCTGGATATTTCCACGCTTCGGACAGACACATGAGTGAGGTACATCAACACAATCAGAGTGGCGGTCATACAAGAAGGTTTACAGGGTAAATACTACGGCTTATACACATTTTCCACTCTGATAATTAGCTGAACATTAATTGACGAATAGTTACAGTAGTATGGTAGTTACCACGTAATTTAACTACGAGGAAAATGTGAGCTGTTTCCTTGCTTAGCTGTGCACTTGCGCATGGATCGTGTACGTTCACAAGTGTAAGTGGGGAACGTGTTCTTATATTGGTCTGTGCGACGAACGGCTGTCCTTGTGTGTGTGTGTGTGTGTGTGTGTGTGTGTGTGTGTGTGTTTGTGGGTGAGGGGGAGGGTGGGTCTGGTTGACAGGGGTTGTGTCAGCAGTTTATTGCCAAATTGCCTAAGCTGCTGGTGTTGGTGGGAGCGGGTTGGACAGGTTCGCCAAGATAAGGAAGGGGCCTCTTGGCAGATGGTGTGAGATGGACCTACGATGATTCTGCGTGTCCTTACCTGCACTCCTTCCGTCTGGTCCCTCGGTGTGGCTGCTGGTGAGATGGACCAGGCTAGGGAGGCGCGGGTGAGCTTACGTAGAATGAAGATGGTATAGACATTACTGAATTCAGATGATGGGACGCCCAGTTACCGCAGTCGGAGGAGAAGGTAGAAACGGTATGAGGATGATCTGCTGATAGTGCTGACACAAGACTTCCAGTCTAAACTGTCATCTAGAGTGACACCAAGAAGTTTGAAGTCTCGGGCTACCTGGAGGACGTCAGGGCCTAGTGTGATGTCGAGGGCAGGATGCAGTCTGAACCTAGGTTGATGTGTATCATCACAGTCCTTGTGCGACTGATTGGGACCGAAGCTGTTTACGCCTCTCAGGTCTGATTACCGCAATAGAACAAGCATAATGATATGACTGTGAGGGGTCTAGGGAAGAGCAACCACGATGGGCCCTGAATTTATGGGAGCTGAACTAAAATGAAATGTTGAGGGTTACATAGCTATTCACTGAGGAAGATTGAAGAGATAGGACTGACCTGATAACAACCTGTAAGTTCCTTCATCAACTGGTTCATGTTGAAAGTAAACAGCCATGATCAGAAGCTGAGGAAGAGGTTGGTCAGCGAGGGTGAGGGTGTAAAGCTGTGTTGCTTTAGCGTTAAAGTAATGAGCGTTTGGAATGGTGTAAGCAAGGAGATGGTGACTGGCGGCAGCTTACAATAATTCAAAAGTGTTTCTGAAAGTAAAGAAAGGAAAGGGGACGCAGCCCCACGAGTGTAAAACTCTCTCCCCTTGATGTACAAATAGGTAATCACACACACACACACGTACACACACACACACACACACACACACACACACACACAGTTAACTTGTTAGAAGAACTGTTATCATTTCAGAATATGTTTGCGGATGATGCCGAGGTCATGAGGGAAGTACAGAGAAACAAGGACTGCATCACCTTACATGGTGACCTAAACAAACTGTAAAACTGGTCTGATTAATGGTTAATGAAATTCAGCCTCGAGTAAAGAAGCGAAAAGAATGAATCGCGAAGGTTCAGAGGAGGAAAACAAAGTTGGTACCACAGTTAATCAAGAGCTGAGTGGTCAGTGTGAAGTTATATACCTGCCCGCTATGAAGAAGAGAAGAGGAAGTGGTGGCTTCAAGTGTCTAAGCCTGTGTTAAGATGATGACTGGAAAAAGTTCATCGAAAGACCCAAAGTTTGAGCAAACAGAGGCCATAACACGAAGTTAAAAAACAAGTTAGAAAATACATAAAGAAATTCTTTTACAGTATTAGAGTAGTGGATGAACGGGTTAAGCTAACTATTGAAACTTTGAATACCAACTATATAAAAAGAGTGAAAAAATATGATACTGGAGACAGGGACGGGGCCACACGAGTGCAGAACTCTCCACCTTACAGAAATGATCGAGAATCACACCCACGAAGTCTATGGATATCAATCGGTTAGGCCTCTACGAGAAAGTGAGTTCCCTTTCAGACAATGGAGATGACAGGGTAGATTGTATCTGATACGGTACCAAAGAAGAGGCAGGTTAAAGATGTTGGATATTCATGAAGAAATAAAAAGAAGATTCTTTCAAAGCATAAGTGAATCATCTTTGTGGGAAGAAACAAAAAACGCATGTCGGAGAGGACTTCTCGCAACGGGTTGGTATCAACAGTAGCGCATTGCAGGGCTCGATCCTAGGACCACTGCTCTTCTTGATCTATATAAACGACTCTCCAAAAGAAATGGACTCGTGCCTAAATGTGTCTGTGGATGATGCCAGCCAGGGTCACGAGGGAAGCAAAGAGCGACAAGGATTGCATCAACTCACGCGGAGACTTAGACGAATTCCAAAGTTGGTGTGATACACGGTAGATGAAATCCAACCCAAGAAAATGCACAGGAGTGAGGATTGGAAACAATGAAAGAAAACCTCGATACGAATGTTACCTGACAGGGAATAAGCTGCAGGAACCTGAGGGGCTGACTTCTATCCAGCATGTTGCCAGATCTCCACCTCAAAAGGACTATAAAGAAGACAAACTGCCTCTTGGCATATAACAGGTGTGTACCTCAGTACGGAGATCAGAAAATGCTCAACAAACTATCCACAACTAACACTAAAAAATGCTACTAAAATGTATTCACCGCCCGTCAAGAATCACCAAGATATGAGAGAGAAGGTCCAGAGAAGGGTAACAAAGATAACATCAGAATTAAGAGACCTGAGATGCAGTGAGAAGTTAGAGGCCATTAATTTGCACAACATGAAAGAAAAAAAAAAAAAGAAGAGTAAGGGGTGACGATCACAGACTTCAAGTTTCCAAACCAGTTTGAAGATATCGACAGCCAACAGATCCTGGAAAGATGCAGAGATAAAAGTAAACAAAGACTGTAACGACAAACTTTTGAGAGAAAGTTGATAGAAACGATTTAAAGATTCATTTTGTAGCATCAGAACCGCGGATGGATGGAATTAACTCTGTGATGATCCTGTGGATGCTGACAGTATACAGAAGGTTTAAAATGTAGGTTGACAGAGGAGGATCAAGAGATGGTGGGGGCCGCCCCCCACGAGCGTAAAACTCCCTCCCTGTACAGGCCAAATAGGTAATTCTACCCATCTATCCATCATCATTATTCCCGTCCCAGTTCACTGGGGTGGATCAGGTACACACAGCCTCCGCAACAACACTCGTCCCTTCCACACTTTTTTCACATCCTCGACAATACGCAATTACACACACACACACACACACACACGCACACACACACACACACACACACACACACACACACACACACACACACACATGTCATTTTCATGTTCACATCATTCTTTTTCAACAGATGTTACAGTGACTTTCACCTTTGTATATACTTTACCCCCCCCCTCCTCCCCCTCTTCCATCCCTTTTCCTGTTCATTGTTGTTAGTATTTCCTTTGCATAATTTTACCCTTGGGACCGCAGTTCATTCAGTAACCAACCGACTGTTTCCATTGCCTGATGATTACTATCGTTACCGGACATTCACAGCCACAAAACCACAAACATAGACATAAATACGGACATGTATACCCAGACAGACAAACAGACAAACAGACCTGTGCCTGTGTGTTCGTTTGTCCATCATCAGTGATTTGTACACAGTGTGCATATTCTTTTATGTTGGACAGAAGTCCACATCAGGGATTGGCCTTAATTGTAATAGAAACGGGTTGACGAAAGGGAAACAGATTAGACGAGGAAAAGTTTTACGGATTTTGGAGGAAGTAAAAAGTTTGTCTTTTAAAAAGTGTCAGGTCGTGGTTATTGGAAAAGACATGAGAGGGTAGAGAGTTTCAAATCTACCAGGTGTACGGAAGAAAGAGTTATCAAAATGGCCCACTTATGAGTTGCCAACGGCCACCAGCCATCATGTGACGCAGCTACATGTTGAGTATTGCGTGGTCTAGCTAGTGGTGGTGGCACATAAGCAGTCAGCTCTCAGGAGCAAAAACGGAAGTAATACTTACAGAAGAGGGAAAGTGAACCAACATTGCGGCGTAGGGCAAGGCGGGCAAGTTTGGAAGTTAACCTGGGAGAGTCGGACCGCTTTCGACTCGACTCTGTCAAGTAAGGACGCAGAGCGAGAACGACCCCTGATGTAAGAGCGGTACTCCATACACGGACGGATCAATCATTTATATAACCGGAGCAACTGCGTGCAGGAAAAGAAATTTCGACATCCAAACAGGACTCCCAGTTGCAAGTACCAGCACCCTTTAACGCTCACCCCAACAACTCACCCCACCCTGCCCCGGCCAGAGCGTGGCACCTCAACCCTCAGAAGTGACTGATGAAGCGATAGTTAGTATGTCATCTGCGACGGGTGTTTTGTGTGGGTAAGGGGAGCAGAGAGAGAGAGAGAGAGAGGAGGGGGAGGGCCTTTGCTGAACACAATAATGGCCTCTCGCTCTAGTCGATCACCATACTGGCGTGAAAATGATGATCTACTATACACAGTTAATACTCTTAACATATCGTCCAAAGGCTATCTTTCTGTCTTATCTGTTCACTGTCTGTATATTTTTTTTTCAAGTAGGAAGACTGTATGGGATACCCACTATGTTTCTATAGCAGTGAAGGATTAAAAGCACCTCAGGAAACTTTATGTCAAGCCTTTTTCATGCAAGTCAGTGACTGTGTGGCAGTGGTGGATGCTTACTGGCGGACATGTCACCATCAGGAGGGCTAAGTCACTCGGCAAATTTCACTATCGTTCATAGAATATGAAACATGATATCCTTGACGAGGTGTCTTTCGTGATTCCATTTTATTTTCAGTGTTGACTGTGATCGCCGGAATGATAGTGATGGAGATGACGTTACACAACCATGATCTTATATAATGATGAGGGCGCTTACCTGGTCTCCAGACTTCATTAGGAGGCTTTCACATTCAGTGGTCTCCCATGATCGATCAAGCAAGCTATCAAAGCAGGTTTTTGTCTTAAAAGAATACCCTCACTTCCCAGGGAGCTGGTCCACTCTACCTTCATCAGCATCACCCTTATATAGCGTGGCAGGCTTATGTATGGAACTGTACATCACTCTTATTACCAACATGTCCTTATGTGTAAGCCAATATGATCCTCCCTTCACTGCTATTACTGCACACCATTCATATTGTAAGCAGTCCCAACTGGCACTGGATTATACCATCAAGGGGAGGAGAATATACAGACCACCATTGTTTACGCCAGCCGATAACGTGCCCAGATTACGTAGTGGACGAACTACATCATTAGGACTTTAGCCAGTACCTGGCCGAAGCAGTGTCCATGAATAAGTCAGGTTTCCTATATATGTCACTGTCTACTGAAGGACCACGGAAAGTTGTCCCCATTGGAAAGGCACAGAATAATGTTTCCTTCCCATATGATGCGCAGGGAAACGTTGCTTCCTCTCAAGACATATACAAGATTCTCCCTCACCGTCCCGGACCTGGTCAGACACAAGGAAAGTTTCTCCGCTGATGAGACAGAGCAAGTTGCCCCAGCGGTTCCATACGAGGACATGGGCCATCAGTTCGACACCGAGATGTGCCCCAGTGCTGACACACACACACAGAGAAAGTCGCCCTACAGAGGCGACAAAGGCAAGGTTCCTATCATTGAGACATAATGCAAATTGTCCCACTAGTGACCAACAGAGAAGCTACTCCCTGATGGATGATACACAGAACAAGTTCCTCTGCTACTGAGAAACAGAGAAGCTTTTTTTACATGCAAAATACAGAGCATATTTGTTTTACAAGTGAGGAACGTAGCTGAAGCCTATTTATGAGAAGTAAGCAAGTTTGTTAGTGAGAAATATGGGTGGTACCTATTAATGCGGCACAGAGCAAGGTGTCTTATTGTTTAGAAATATAAAAGCTGCTGACTAATGAGACAGAGAGACAACGACAAAGATGCCCAAAGATGTTACTCTACTTATGAGTGACATATCTGCTGCCATCTAGTGAGGTACAGAGCTAGTTATCTCTTAGATAAGAAACACAAATCCTGCCTACTAGTGAGACCTAGAAAAAGCTGCTCCCGTGAGAAACAGAAACTGTCCAATGGTGTGTAACATAGCAAGTTTCCCCACTGCCAAACACTAATAAGCTGTGCCAGGAGTGAGACACAGAGCTAACCATCCAAGTTGTCGGAAATAAAGGTGATCACTGGTGCAAGCTGCACCAGCGATCAGAAACCCAAGTTTGGTCACCACAGGTACAGAGAGCACACAGACCCAAGTGGCCAGAAACCCAGGTGCTGGCCACTACAGGTACAGAGAGCACACTGAACCCAGGTGGCCAGAAACCCAGGTGCTGGCCACCACAGGTACAGAGAGCACACAGAACCCAGGTGGCCAGAAACCCAGGTGCTGGCCACCACAGGTACAGAAAGCACACAGAACCCAGGTGGCCAGAAACCCAGGTGCTGGCCACCACAAGCACAGAGACCACACAGACCCAGGTGGTCAGACACTCAGGTGCTGGCCACCACAGGTACAGAGAGCGCCCTGACCCAGGTGGCCAGAAACCTAGGTGCTGACCACTAGTGATACAGGAGGACCACATTCCCTCGGGTAAGCAGCATGACGCACCAGGAGGAAGCATGGGACCACCCAGGAGAACCAACCTTATCTCCGGGCGGCGGTGACGGACGGCTGTTAGCGACGTGAACGACTTGTTTGTGGAAACAAGTGTCATGCCCAACATTAGCCTGGCGCGCCCCTGTGTAGCCGCCCTGTTGGTGCGCGACAGACCTGGGCGCTGACGGTGGACGCTCCTTGGGCTGCTCGATGCTCCCTCGCGAGATAACAAGAGACCAAACCTAAGTTAAAGGACAGTCTCTTCAAAGAACTCCTCTCTCCAAACGAGTCTACACCTCCCTGCTACTGAAAGTGGTGCAGACTTGGGCTGTAGGAGCCTTTAGAAGAGTCATGGGTAACACCAGAAATCGTTCATAGAAATCGGTCTTAGGGTAATCATGAATACATGATTCCTGCTTGTAACAGGAGCGTATTAACATTGCAGGAGCCGTAAGACTACCCAGCTGGGTTGTTAATGTTCTGGTGTCGAGAGCCGAGGTGGCCGCTTGGTTTATGGTGCCTGTAGTGACACTGTCCTGAGGTTCCCCTGGGCACAACAGGATGGGGGGAGGAGTGAGGAGGTTCGATAGAGCAGTTGGGATATGGAGAGGGAGGAAGTTATTGTTGGCATCTCAGTTGTGTCGCATGTACGCCTCCTCTCCTGATGCGAGAAATATATAGTGTCTGTCCCATGGCCCTGATTATTTACCATATCTGACGGGAGTGTCGTCTTGAATTGTTTTAGTGCACAGTGAAGAGCATTTCACGAAAGACATAATAAAGCACAGTTTTACAACCACTGTTTTCAAACTGTATTAGTTTTTTCATAACTCCGATGGTCATGATGGGCCAGGACTGACCAGAGGTATCAAGGTGGGCCAGGAGCGATCATAGGAGTCATGGTGGGCCAGGAGCGACCGGAGGAGTCTTGATAGGCCAGGAGCGATCATAGGAGTCGTGGTGGACCAGCAGCCACCATAGGAGTCATGGTGGGCCAAGAGCGATCATAGGAGTCGTGGTGGGTCTGGAGCGACCATAGGAGTCATGGTGGGCTAAGAGCGACCATAGGAGTTACGATGGGCCAGGGCCTATTATAGGACCCGTGATGGGCCAGGACTGACCAAATGAATCTTGGTGGGCCAGGGCCCACCATAAAAATCATGGTGGGTCAGGACTGACCAGAGGAGTCATGATAGACCAAGAATGACCAGAGAAGTCATGGTGGGCCAGAAGCGACCAGATCAGTCATGGTGGGCCAGGACTGACCAGAGGAATCTCAGTGGGCCAGGACCCACCATGAAAGTCATGGTGGGCCAGGAACGAACCGTGGAATCGTCGTGGGGCCCTGACCGGCCAGAGGACGCACGGGCTCTGGTCATACAAGTGCCGAATCAGATTCCTCAGTGGTCTGTGTCACATGACCGGACGAGGTCAGTTTATATTCCCGTAAACGTCTCGTCGGGGGTCACGGGAGAGGGTCAAGGTTTGTTTTTGTTCTGTGTTAGAATATTTGTCGTCTAGCTATACACAGGCGAAGCGTTTCCGTGTGAGTGTGGGTGAAGATATGTAGGTTACCGTGGGGGTGTCTCCAACGCTCAGGGTTTGACGGGCATATTGCATGAGAAGAGGAAATCTTTGTACTCTTCTCGGTACATGAGATTGGTCTTGAAGCTACAGTGAAACGAAACAGATCTTTTCACATGTTTCATTTCGTGCGGTCCGATCCATCACACAGGATTAAAATAGAACACATATATACTCACAGTTTGTTTACACACACACACACACACACGCGCGCGCGCGCCTAAAGCTAGTTTTGGTGAGAGTGTAGGGGTAGGTGGAGGCCGGTATAGAACGTACAGTGGGCACAGAACGTCGAGTGGGGCCCAGGGACCCGAAGGGATCACACCCCCCCTCCCGTCAGAGGGACAGGGAGGTCTAGGATACACCAAATATATGATACATGATCACAGGATGATATGTGATGCTGACAGCAACATAGGTAACAACATCTGTTTCATACAAAGTAAGTTTGATATGTGTCTTGCAACCTCACAGTCTAGCGCACAGTCGTTAACATTGATAGCGGTATGAAAGGTCAAAGATACAGTCAGTATGGGACATACAGAATATACTGGCACTGGGCATGTTGATAACACTGACAGTAATACATAGAAGGTCAAGCTACATTACACACTGACCATTGTAGTTACAGAACTTGCCTGTACAAGCCATAATTACACCAGTCGTTGACATAGCTCAGGGCATAGCGAGTTTTAAGTAAAGATGCTACAGACCAAGTAACTGTGGTACTGTGTACACATTCCTAGAGCTGTGTCACCTCTTAGCCTAGCTCACGAAGGAGAAAATACTTTTGAGAACGAGGAAATCGTTAGGATTTTCTATTTCTAACCCATTTCAAAATTTTGTGGATATGTGCACAGTATGATAACTGTAAATTTCTGTTTGATAACTGTAAATTCATCTTTGCATTTCCTTTTCGTGATGTGCCAGACTGTTCTCCTGTGGTTCAGGATTTAGACATTAAGCATTTCAAAACACTCAAAATTTATAGTTGCCATCGATAGAAGCAATCAGTAGGGTCATCAGACACATTTGGTTAACGAGTTTATCAAATTCTAGATAGCGTTTATCAGTTTCTTAACATACAGTTGAGAATCATTGTTATGTATGGGGGACTTGACTTTAGCGAGGAGTGACGTGGATTCCTTCATCTTCATCCATTTCAAACCCAGAAAATCTCTGTCACCTTACACAAGTAAAGCCTTTATAAACTAACGGGATCCCACAAGACCAGCCTGTGCACAAGGAGGATTGTTCCCTAACGACTGCTAACGTCGACGTATATACCTGGTGATACACACACCAGAGGGCCACCATAATTCTCCCAAGATGTCTCCATTATCCAGCACAGTCTTCTCTTTGTTTACCGCCACCGACCGGACTGAGCCCGACACGGCCAGCCCTGAGGAGCAACTCGCCGCGTCTGTGACCCGTCCCCGTGACCTGTGGCGCGTCGCCCTTGCCCCCTGACACGACCCACCCGGCTCCTCAGCACCTCGATGACAGCAGGGAAGCATATGGCCCTCGACAAGCTACTCCTGCCTGTCCTCCTCCGCCTCCATCTGCACCCATTTTCCCCATCTCCCTTTCTGCTCTTCACGGCTCAAAATATTTTCTCTCTCTCTCTCTCTCTCTCTCTCTCTCTCTCTCTCTCTCTCTCTCTCTCTCTCTCTCTCTCTCTCTCT